>CAUYUJ010003025.1:203206-238206 GCA_963575745.1 Prorocentrum cordatum | reverse complement strand
GAGAGGAGGAGGGAGGGATTGGAAAGGAGAGTGAGGGGAGGGAGAGGGAGGGCAGACGGGGCTGACAGTTTGATTTTGCTTTTTGGGGGAATGCCCAGCGCGCCCATCATGAGGAATCCCCATGTCGAGCATTGTGGCGACCACCACGCCGTCCCCGACTTTTTCAAACGGGCGAGCAGCAAGCCTTGAACGGGGCAGCGAGAGAGAGAGAGAGAGAGAGAGAGAGAGAGAGAGAGAGAGAGAGAGAGAGAGAGAGAGAGAGAGAGAGAGAGAGAGAGAGATGAGACAGAGAGAATATAATGAGTACGTTGAGTGAACGGGAGATGAGGTGAGAGCAAGGCTGAGTAAGACGGCAGCTCTCCCATAGGGCCCAAGAGCTCTTCGCGAGGCGCAGCTCTTGGAAGGTGTTCCCTGAGCGCGGGCACCGGATGCTAGATGCCGCGATGGGTTGGGTTGGCGGGGTCGGGGTGCCAGGACAAAGGTGAGCGGGTTTGGCAAGGTGGCGGGTAAGAGTCGCAGAGGCTTTCCAAGTTCGTTGCGGCTCGAATCTCGCTCGCTCTCTCACTCGATCGCTCCCCTTCCCCTCCTATCATTCTTGGTCCGCCTGCGTTCCCTGCCGTCCCGTTGCCTTGCGAGCCCATCCTGCATGCCTTGATGCGTTGCTACGTTGCGTCGCTGATGCGAACCCCCAGGCCTAGATACAGGATGCCCTTAGCGTCTCCGACCGTCTCAGCCGCGTCGCGCCTCTGGTCGAACTCATGCGCGGTCAAGCCACGCTGGGAATGCGATTTTAACGCAGAAGGGGATTAGAAGGGGATTCGAGGGGCACCAGTCACTGTTGAGGTGCTCATGGCAATGACTCGGAGTGCCAGGTAAGTGAGTGAAACTGTATGTCAGCGCTCTCTGCATCATGGAGGTAGGGAGGAGGAGGAGGATGAGGAGGAGGAGGAGAAGGAAGAGGAGGAGGAGGAAGAGGAGGAGGAGGAGGAGGACCGAGGAGGGGGACGATCGAGGGATCGAGGAGGAGGACGATGATGATGATGATGATGATGATGAGGAGGAGGAGGAGGAGGAGGAGAAGGAGGATCGAGGAGGAGGTGGCGGAGGAGGAGGAGGACGACAGCGGGGAGGAGGAGGAGGAGGAGGAGGCGGAGGAGGAGGAAGAGGAGGAGGAGGAGGAGGAGAAGGAGGAGGAGGAGGAGGAGGAGGAGGGGCCAGGGGAAAGGATCCAAACGAATTTCGTCCTCGAATCGGCCCTCCAATGATCCTGAGAGCGCCCCATCTTCGCCACCGTCGTTTCGGCTCGCTCGGCCCAAGCTGAAAATGCCCGCCTGTCGCACCCAGAAGCTCGTCTCTCCGAAGCCGCTGAAAACCTCCATGAAGTCGAGGTCTCGCCTGCAATATGGGAGGATCGAACGAAGTCAGAATCAAAGACGAGTATTCCCGAATGGGCAGGTTGATCGATTTGGGAAGGAGGTGTAGGCACTGTCAGAGGGAGAGAGTGCGGCTAAGAGGAAGGGCACTTCGCCCAGTCCGATCGGGTCGAATTCCTCTGCCTCCTATCTCATCCTGTGTTGCTCTCCATCCTCGTCCATCCCTCATCCAATACCCTAATCGCGATGTTAATACATTGTTGCTTGCATTCGCATCCCTTACCTCCAACCTCACCCTTATTTAAGCCGCGTCAGTCCGTCTCCCATGTCTGTCCAACTCTGTCTCTTCCCAGCTTCCCTCTATCCCTCATCCATCCCCTCCATCCCTTATCCAATTCCCCCCCTCCCCTCCATGTCTCATCCAATGCCCTATCTCGTCCCTCCCCCCTATCCCTCGTCCAAATCCCTATCCCGTCAGCAATATGTCCCACTCTGTCTCCTCACAGCTCGTGCCCACGCGTTTAAACTGCCCGTGCGCTGGCTTGACGCGCGTAGAACTCTTCCGAATCATTGCCATGAGCGTCGGGATGGTCTCCTTAGGTGCACGGGGCATGGGGCGGCAATGGGCCCCGGATGGGAGGTGGGAGTGGGGGGGCAGGGGATGAGAGTTGGGGGTGACAGGACGAGAAGAAGGGTCAGGGAAAGGAGCATCAGGATCGAGAGGGGGGGACACGAGGAAGAGGGAAGGAGGGGAATATTGTAGATGGCGTCCTTTCGACCGATCTTGAGGTCGTCCTCTTTGCCGCGCAGCTGCTTGTCGATCCACTTGCTCATCCACTCGTTAGGTCCAGCATCTGCCGCCTAGAGAGGGCCAGCAAGAGGCAGCGGCAGGTGCACTGGGGGAGGCGGAGGAGGAGGAGGAAGAGGAGGAGGAAGAGGAGGAGGAAGAGGAGGAGGAGGAGGAGGCGAAGAAGGAGGAGGCGAAGAAGGAGGAGGAGGATGTTGACGAGGAGAAGGAGGCGGTGCCCCACATGCGAAGGAAGATGGAGGGATTAGAGGGGGAATACCAGCATGTGCACGACGCGGCGTGGCACCTCTCGCCTGCCCGTCTGCACTTTCCCAGCCAGCAGGGTCCAAAGTAGGCTCTCATCCTCTCGGTGCTTGACAAGGGGGGAAGAGGAGGATGAGGAGGTGGAGGAGGAGGAGGAGGAGGAGGAGGAGGAGGAGGAGGAGGAGGAGGAGGAGGATGAGGAGGAGGGGAGGAGGAGGAGGAGGAGGAGGAGGAGGAGGAGGAGGTGCCCCAGATGAGGAGGACGATTAGAGGAGGAGAGGGGGAGTAACAACATGTGCACGACGGGGCGCGGCACCTCTTGCCTGCCTGCCTGCACTCTGCGAGCCAGTCGGGCCCAAATTAGGCTCTCATCCTCTGGGTGCTTGGCAGAGCGGGGAAGAGGAGGAGCAGGAGGAGGCGGAGGGGTAGGAATAGGAGGAGGAGGAGGAGGAGGAGGAGGAGGAGCAAGAGGAGGAGGAGGAGGAGGAGGATCAAGAGGAGGAGGAGGAGGAGGAGGAGGAGGAGGAGGAGGAGGAGGAGGAGGAGGAGGGGGAGTAGCAGCAGGAGGAGGTCTCCTTCATCCCCCCACTTCCTGGTCATCCCGCCTCGGTCTTCTCCCCCTTCTCCTTCTACTCCTCCCTCCCTCCCCTATCCTCTTCGTCCTTCTTCCGCCCTCCATTCTCCCCCGCGTCCACTTGCTCCTCCTCCCTCCCCCCTGCAAAGAGCAGGTGCGCAACAAGCGGTGCCTGGCTCTCAAGCCACCTCGGGATTGGCGTCAATGACCTCTTCCGCTTAGGCATCGCGGCCGCGCGGCTCCGCCTCCTTTTGAAGGCGGCTATGATAGAGCCTGCGGAAGTAGGGCAGGAGATGGCGGCCGACGGGCGCGAGCGCCCCGCGCCGCCTCGACCCAGGAGCGGTGGGGCCCCAGGGGATAACCCACATCGTAAGGATGTGCGGTAAGGGTGCAAGGACCTTCGGGACCCATATGTGAACGTGTGTCGGACGAGTATGGTCTGCGAACGTCGGTATAACGATGGGCCGACAGGAGCAAGGGTGCAAGGGTATGTTTGGGAAGCTTGTCCTATGCGGGCTGGCTGCGTACGCCCAGGGGCCCGCGGGCGTTGGAACGTCGTTTTCCAAAGCTGGAAACCATATCCTGTCATTTTCCCACGGCTCTGCAAGCATGCGCAGCGTGCGTTCTCTGAGCGCCCTGGAGAAACATGCAAATCGGATGTGCCCTCGGCGTTATAGTCCCTCGGCTTTTGGCTTGTCAGCAGTTCACACTGTATCATACGGGGCCCATCCGATTCACATTCCCCCGAGCCGAGGGTGGCATGCCTAAGCCGCGGCAAAATACGAATCCGCATTCACCTTTGGCTCGAGGCGCAGCCTCGAAAACACATGGCGCTCCCAGTTCAGCGCGTGCGAGGATTTGGCAACTACGGCGACAACCCCATTAAGCGATTCATCTAGAAAGCAGCTGTGGTACTTTGGGTTCCCGTTACGCCCTGCGAGCAACGTTAAATGGCACCACAAGTGGTGCTTGGGCTTGAATTTGACGGCGGCGTCACGCAAGGCGGACACGTGCTCTTTGAAAGTTGCCATGAATTCGTGCGTTTCTTCGTCTGTCAGGCGAGGCCCGCCAGTTCGCATCAGCTGCATGTGTCGGAGGAGGGCCCTCCCCGCACGCTGCAAGTGGACGCGCCCGCCAACGACATCGTATTTGTCGAGCAGAGACACGCACCAACTAACAAGCGGCGCCGTTTCGGCGCCCTTGAGAGATATTTGCTTGCCGCCCTTACTTTTACCGCCGCCCCACATTTGGGGGGTGAAGTCGCCCAATCTAGAAAGCACAGCTGGGTTGGCATCGTACCACTGTTTCAAATTATTGTGCAACCGCCTAAAGCAAAAATCTGTCTTCTCGTCTGCGTCGCCCGTGGCGTTAAATGGGTTCGCCCGAACGATTTTCCAGATCACGGCAGCACAGTACACTTGGAAGACCCCCAAGTACAGGGTGTGAAGCGTGTCGATCCGTAGGACCGACCGTGGGTCCCCCACAATCGTGTGATCCAGGAGGGGGTTCCTCCTGAGCACACAGTCTGTGCACGTGTTGCCTTGGTGGCGCCTCCGCCAGAAAACCAGGCGGATCGGAAATGTCCGCACCTTCTCCAATTCATGTGTATCAGGCAAGCTGAGCGAAGGTTCAAGTCTGTCCAGCCGACGTAATTGCACGCCGCCAATATGCACATCACGCGCGCAGACACGGCCACCAATTCTTTTTTTCTTGTTTTCAAATGTGAGGGCGCCCAGTAGCGCACGCAGCTCTGGCGCCGACTGGACTCTCACGACGCACTCACACTGCCTGCAGCTATTAGCGCACGAGTTAGCGTCATGCGTGCCCCACGGGTGGCCTTTGGCAGTGACGGCGTCGAAGTTATATAATTGCGATTTGGACGCGCGGCAAAAAATGCATGGCGCGTGCTTGCTCTGCCAAGTCGGAAAACCTAGGCTGTGGCAGAACTCTGCCCAATCCCCCTTGAGCTGCACCAGGGCCGCCCTTGCAGGCAATCGTGGCCGATCCTGCTGCAGCTTGCCAAGGGGGCTTCCTTCGCCCCACTCGTTGCCGTCCCATCGGCGCGCGGGTCGCTCGCCGTTGGCGAGGGCGAGAAACGCCCAGTTTAAAAATTGGAACACAGGCCACAACGAGCACCAATTCTTGCACCCGCACCTACACAAGCGCGACTTGCGCAGCATGCATATCAGGTGCCTCTTCTTCGTCACCAGGGAGTAGAGGAAGATGCCGATGAATGTGTCCACGCGCCCTGTCCCGATGGCCCGAGTATACCTGACGCCGTCAAGATAAAGGGCACAGGGTATCACTGGCTCCCCATACTCTTGGGCAGCTTTGACAGCTGGGTGGTCCTCGTAAGCCTGCTGCCACTCCGCCTGGATCTCAACAGACGCGCAACCATCTCGAAGCTCCTGGCTCGCTAAGTACTCTGCAGCAAGTGCCTCCTGAGGGGGCGTGACGAGCGTGGGCGTGGACTCCCTGTCGTGCTTGTTTCTCATGAGGGGGATGTCGATCTTCACTTGGTGCACGTCCCCTGTGAGCTTAAAGACCGTGTTCAATTTTTTCTGGTAGTTCCCAGTGAATTGCGTGTCCCCGAGGGCGTAGGTGGAAAACGGGCCCTTGGCGCCTGCTTTGTCCGCCCAATAGCAGTTGAGGCACAAATCTTTGGCAGTCATCCTGCCCTCGGCGTATAGCCGTAGCCAACGCTCGCACAGAACGCGGCCTGCCTCTTCTTCATCACGATGATCGGGCTCAGGTTCGCCATCCCATTGGACGCCATCACCATCGGAATCCGCGCCGCTACTTTCAGTAGACCTGCAGTCCCAGTCGTCGCCTTCGTCGCCTGGCCCGTCGCCAGGGGGGTCGCCATCAGAGTCAGACGAACAAGTCGGTTCTTCCCAGGAAGGGCGGCCCCTTTTCTTGGGAGCCATGGCGCCGTGGGGGTTCCCCCTGTCTTGTGCCAGGGCTGCAGATACATGCGAACGGCGCCACCTGTGCATGAACTGGAGCTCCCTGCGGGGCTACAAAACGTGTGTTGGGGTGTGCCGAAATTGGAGTGACGCCCTTATGCGAACTGGGATGGTGCTTGGTAGGGTGATGATGCTGATGGTGACGATGATGATGATGATGATGATGATGATGATGATGATGATGATGCTGATCACGATGGCGATCATGACGATGATGATGCTGATTCTGATGACGGTGATGACCGATGGCGGTATAATGATGGAGAGGGTAACGCTCGCACCTGCGAGCAGGGCGGGCGAGGCAACTCTCGTGCTGCTTGCAACATGGGTGAAGACATCACACTGCAACGTCGAAGATGTGCAAAGGAGTGGCCTTGCAAGGGGGGGGGGCTGAAGGACAGGAGAGCAGGTGGAGATCTAGAAGAGGTTGGGCGCAACCCCTTGGGCCCTCCGATGGGGCGACTTGAGGAGGGGGAAAGGATTCGGAGGAGGCGAAGGAGCAGGAGGGGGAAAAGTGTGCTGAAGGGGAGGGGGGGGGAGGGGAAGTGGAAGGAGGGCTGAGAGAAGAGGCAGGGAGGGGGTATGGGCGACTTTCTGGGACGCCCCTACTGTATAGGGATACTATGTGCCCCGCCTCTGTTGTCCTCACAATTTCAACAAGCACTTCATTTTCAGGTCCCCACAGTAGCGCGCTCATGCACACATATTCGGTGTTTCTGCTCTTGTCGAGCGCGCCCTCGCATGGGTGGCAGCTGGCCCAGGCTGCCACAGTCATACAAAACACTAGACCCAGCAGCAAGCACATCATGCTGGATAATCCCCTGCATTCGATTCGCAACGAGCCTGCAGCCTGACTCACACCCTCTTCCCTTGGCACCTCCCCAGGTTTGAATTTCGCCTTTTAAATTATTTCTCTCTCCCTCATCCCCTACTCCACCCTCCCTCCAAAGCCATATCTATGTGTGCACAATTATCTTCGCACGACCCTCTCTAGCCACCGCCCTTCTCTGCAGGACTCGCTGCAAAGCTAAACGAACTAGAAGCGGCGTGGCCCGCGCCCCCGGATGGAAGCCTCCAGAGCTGGCGAGGGCACAAAGCTGGGCGCAACTGCAGGTGCCACAAGGACAGAGGGAAGGGGGATTGGGGTTGGAAGGGGGAGGGCAAAGAGTGGCAGGCGCGACCCAGCATCTTACACGCTCGTAGGTCCAGCGCCTCCTCGAGCTCACTGTCGGACGGCAGCGCGTCGATCGATGCTGTAGGGATCAGTTGCAGGACATGGAGGATGGGGGTGGTGCAGGAGGAGGAGGAGAAGGAGGAGGAGGAGCAGGAGGAGCAGGAGGAGGAGGAGGAGAAGGAGGAGGAGGAGGAGGAGGGGGAGGAGGAGGGGGAGGAGGAGGAGGGGGAGGAGGAGGAGGAGGAGGAGGAGGAGGAGGAGGAGGAGGAGGAGGAGGAGGAGGAAGAGGTCCCCAGGGGTCCCCGGAGACCCGCACAGGCCCCTCGAGGCCCTCAGGAGCAGAAGGAGGAGGCCTTGAGGTGGATCCCAGGCGTATCTGGATGGATCTGGATGGAATCTGGATGAAATCTGGATGGATCTGGACAGGATCTGGATGAAATCTGGATGAAATCTGGATGCACGAAACCATGTGTTTTACAGTGTTTTCTGTGCCTTACGCATTTTCATCGTGTATTTTACAAAGGATCGCGCACCTGGATGGAATCTGGATGGAATCTGGATGCATCATCCCTGTGATTTTACAGGGTCCGAGAGGCCTTACGCATTTTCATAGTGTATTTTACAAAGGATCTCGCATCCAGATGGATTCTGGATGGAATCTGGATGCATCATCCCTGTGATTTTACAGGGTCCGAGGGGCCTTACGGATTTTCAGGGTTGTTGAAAAAGGGGCTTACGGATTTTTGTCGTGTATTTTACAAAGGATCTCGCACCTGGATGGAATCTGGATGCATCATCCCTGTGAATTTACAGGGTCCGAGGCGCCTTACGCATTTTCATCGTGTATTTTACAAAGGATCGCGCACCTGGATGGAATCTGGATGGAATCTGGATGCATCATCCCTGTGATTTTACAGGGTCCGAGGGGCCTTACGCATTTTCATCGTGTATTTTACAAAGGATCCCGCATCCAGATCCACAGTGGATGGAATCTGGATGCATCATCCCTGTGATTTTACAGGGTCCGAGGGGCCTTACGGATTTTCAGGGTTGTTGGAAAAAGGGCTTACGGATTTTTGTCGTGTATTTTACAAAGGATCTGAGCCTCCGTTCGAGCTTGATGAAATCTGGATGCACGAAACCATGTGTTTTCTCAGGTTTTATGATGGGTATTTCGAACATCTGGATGGAATCTGGATGGAATCTGGATGAAATCTGGATGAAATCTGGATGCGATCTGGATGCCATCCAGGCGCGCAAGTGGTTTATCCTACTCCCTCTGGTCCCTTTCGAGCTGGGCCCCAGGGGATTCGATCCTCCCCCGATCTCTCGGTCAGCCTCCTGCTAGCCCTGCACGTTGAAGAACGCCTTGCGGGTCGCCAGCATCTTGAGTATGCCATCGCACTTCTGGGAGCACGTCTCCACCTCGTGTTTGAGGTGGCTCGGGAAGTTGCTGAGCGCCGCGTCGAAATGGCCGTCGTACATCAGCTGAGGGGATGAGGAGGAGAAGGAGGAGGAGGAGGAGGAGGAGGAGAGGAGGAGGAGAGGAGGAGGAGGAGGAGGAGGAGGAGGAGGAGGAGGAGGAGGAGGAGGAGGAGGAGGGGAGGAGGGAGGAGGAGGAGGAGGAGGAGTTGATAACAAGATCAGGACCAGGGAGGGCCAGAAAGGGGACGGGGGAGGCGGAGGGGGAGGAGCATAACCATGAGCAGGAGCGGGAGGACCATGGGGGTTGAAGAACGGAGATGAGGACGTGCGAGCATGAGCAGGAGGAGAAACACAGAAGGAGGAGGAGGAGGAGGAGGAGGAGGAGAAGAAGAAGAAGGAGAAGGAGAAAGAGAACGAAAGAGAAGGAGGAGGGGTCGGGAGGATGAGGAGGACGAGTAGGAGGAGGCGGAGGAGGAGGAGGAGGAGGAAGAATGGTATCCTCGGCGGTCTCAGCGCCCATGGTAGTCATCAGCTCCGAGAAGTTGTCGCTGGCGCACTTGGCCTCCATGGCCTCCAGCGCCCTCTTGAGCTGGCCCGCCTCGTTCGTGCCGCGGAAGAACACCTGGGGGTGCCCTTGGCACTCCTCTTCTTTCCCATTGTAGCTTTCATGGGACAGAGGAGGAGTGTCAAGCGCAGACACCCTCCCCCCACACCTCAGGGGGAGGGAAGGGGAGCCAGCGAGGAGGGGAGGAGGAGGGAGGAGCGAGGAAGGTGGAAACACGAATTCGGAGGTCATCACTCCACCCACCTCAATCGTTTCCCTCTCTCACTCATCCGTCAGTCCTCCATCGTCCCTCCTCCCTCATTTGTTGCATCCCTGGGTCACCCACGGGCCAGACGAACTTTCCTCAATCCTCTTCAGGATCATCTTCGCTTTCCCATGGACCGACGAATACTCGGCCGCGAGCTTTTGTGCCTCCTCGAGCCTCTCCCTCTTCATCCGCTTCGCCTGCTGCTCCTCAGTCTCGGGCTCTTTAGGCGTCTGGCGCCTGCTGCGCTTCCCTTGTCCATCACCTCCGCCTGCAGCAGCCCTCTTGCCGCTTGCTTTGTCCTTCTTGCTCAGATCAGGGCTCGCGGCGTTCTCGATCTCGATTGCACCATCTGCTGCTGCCACCAGCGGTGCCGTATCTTCTGTGTCGGCCGCCACTCCTGTCGCGTCGGGCCCTTTCTGGCTCGACGCCGCCGCCTCCTCAACCTCCTGCTGCGCCGCAGCCTGCTCCCGACGCTCCTCAGCAGCTTTCGCCGCCTCGGCCCGACGCGCCGCAGCCTGAGCCTGCGCAGCAGCCTGAGCCTGCGCCGCAGCCTGAGCCTGCGCCGCAGCCTGAGCCTGCGCCGCAGCCGCCGCCACTGGCTGCGCAGGAGCCTGAGCCTGCGCCGCAGCCGCCGCCACTGGCACCTCATCCTTAGCTGCTGTGCCGCACGCTTTAGCAGCCGCGGCCGCTGCCTGCCCTGGAGCCGCCATCTTGGCTACCTTGGGAGGCGTCTCCTCGACCAGGATAGGCTTCTCAGCCGCGGGAGCCCGGATCCTGCCGCTGGCCACCTGCGCTGCCGTGCTGCCGCTCGCCACCTGGGGCGCCCTGCTGCCGCTGGCCAGCGCTGGGACGTTCCTCTCATTGAACTCCCTCTCGTGCTTCGCCCACTTTTGCTTGAACACGTTCTCCCACCCGACCTTCTTGTAGACGAACTCCATCCTCTCCGTCCAATCGTTGAATCTATACCTGGTCTGCTGTTGCTGTTGGTGCTGCGTGTCCTCTGACTCCTGCCCCTCGTTCCGTTCGTGCTCCCCCACCTCCGCCTACTCCTCCCTAACATCTTCCTTGATGTCGCCGCTGCTGTTGCTGCCGATGCCTCCTCATCTTGCTACTGTTGTCTCCGTCGCTGTTACAAGCACCCATTCCCCTCTCTCGTCACTGCTGCCCCTACCGCTGCTCCGCTGCTCGTCTCGGGTACCATCCGACGGAGATCGCCTTCATGCAGTATTTGTAGGCTCCCTGCACCGCCGCAGCAGAGTGGGCCCCGCCCTCGCGCTCGACGATCACGTCGAAATTGCACAGCTCTGCCCACTCCTTGCGCGAATTTGACTGGCTCTCCGTGTGAGACCGCGACACCTGTGCAGTCGGGGTTGATTGGAGAGGATGCGCGAGAGGACACACGACCCTTCCGAAGACCACATCGCCATAGGAACGTGGAAGCCATGAATCGCGAACCACAGGACGCAGGGGTACCCTTGATTTGACAGGGTCGACCTACTAATCAACCTCGACTGTGATGGGAGGGTCGTCGAGGGATTGAGGGAGGGGGAGGAGGAGGAGAAGGAGGGGGACAGAACGAGAAGGGGAGGAGGCGATGGGGGTGTGAGGAGGAAGGGGAGGGAGGAAGGAGGAGGAGCTTGATCGGGAGACAGATGAGGCAGGAGGATGTGCAAGCATCGACGGCCGCGGCCTGGTACTCCTTATACTTCTCCATGGCCCAGGTCTTCTTGAACTCCTTCTTCTGCGCGGGCGTCTTGTCATTGAACTCCCGCCGCTTGTCGGGCCGCAGGGACTCGATGTACCTGCGGAACCTGCCCCCCATCGTTGAGTCCATCAAGAACTTGAAATTCTGCTTCGGGAGCTCCTCCATGTGCACGTCCTTAGCCGCCGCCTCCTCCCCTGCAGCGCCGAGTAGCTCTGAAGGCACCTCTGAGGGGACGTTGGCCTTCTTCGCCAGGTCGGCCTCCAACTGGGGAGCCGGAGCCGCGGGAGCCGCCGTGACCTGGGGCGCGGTCGACGGCGGCCTGAGGGCAGCACCTGAGGGCACGAGGAGTTGCCCCAGGGAAACAGGTAGAGGAGATGAGAGGACTGAGAGGGAAAAGGAGGAGGAGGAGGAGACAAATCAAGAAGAGGAGGATGACGAGGAGGAAGAGGAGGAGGAGGAGGAGGAGGAGGAGGATGAGGAGGGGGAGCAGGAGTAGGATCAAGGAGGTGGAGCTTGAGGAGGAGGAACAGGGAAGAGGGATGGCGCCTGGGTCCACTGGCGTTGGCGGGATCGGATCTGCGCCTGGGGGGATCTGGGACTCGTGCAAGCGGTGGCCCCAGGAACACAGGCAAAGGAGATGAGAGGAAGGAGGGGGGAAAGGAGGAGGAGGAGGAGGAGGAGGAGGAGGAGGAGGAGAGGAAGAGCAGGAGGAGCAGGAGGAGCAGGAGGAGCAGGAGGCGCATGAGGAGAAGGAGGAGGAGGAGGAAGAGGAGGGGGAGCAGGCGCAGGAGCAGGAGCAGGAGCATCAAGTGGAGCTTGAGGAGAAGGACGAGGGAAGACGAGGAATGGCGCCTGGGCCCGCAAGCGTTGGCGGGATCGGGTCCGCGCCAGGGGGGATCTGGGACTCGTGCAAGTGCTGGTCAGGGTGGTTCACGCTGTCATCTGTAGATTGCGTTATCTATATGCCCCCCGTCTCCTCCGCCGTTCCCCCAAACGTTCCATAATCATCTCTCTCATTATCTCGCTCCTCCTTCATCCCTCGTTTTGCTCCTCCTTCCCTACCGTTCCCATCTCCTATCCCCTCAGCCATTCACCCCGCGCATCCTCTTCCCCGTCTCCCTCTTCTCCTGGGCTGCTACTGCTGCCTCGAGCTCCCCACCCCCTCTCTCAAAATGCGCGCCTGGTAACGTATCGGCACTGTCGACCGTGATCGGCTCGAACCACGACGGGGGCGCGGTCATCTGCGTTTGCACCTCGCGCGCCTGGTCCGACAAGCCCGAGCTCGATGCCATCGCTGCTCAACGTGGGGTGAGGGGGTGTCGCGATGGCGGGCCCAAAATCAAACTCGATCGGCAAAAGCCTACGTGAAGATCACAGGAGTTTGGTACAGGCGAGGTGCGTAGATGGGCCCCGTCGAGCTCTGAGTCGCCGACGTTTGTAGGAGGAGTACAGATCTACCTCCCCCTTCCCCCAACCCTGACCCTTCTCCCTTCCCTGCCCCCTGCAGCGCTGATCCATGCAGTCGGGGTTGATTGGAGAGGACACGCGAGAGGAAACCACCCTTCCGAGGGCCACATTGCCATAGGAATGCAGAAGGCAGGGGTCGCGAACACGCAGGACATAAGGGTGCCCTTGATTTGGCAGGGTCGACCTACTAATCGGCCTCGACTTTAGCTCGACGGGCCCATATCAGAGCGAGGGTGAGTGCCCGAGCTGTCTTACTTCACGACCCACCTGCGGGCAATAGTTATATCCACATCCAGTGCGTCTTGGAGTCTTGGGCCCCCTTCCCCTGAAACCGTAGACGCACTGGATATGGATAAAAATCTGGCCCCAAGAGGCTCGATTTTAGCCATATCCAGTGCGCCTCGGCGTTGCGGCACCTCTTCCCGAAAAGTCAAAGACGCTCTGGATATGGATATATTTACTGCCCGCACCACCGCCATTCATATCCGCAAGTGCGGGGGCAACCACAATGTGACCATGATTCTTTTCGAGCGCAGAACGTCGAGCCCAGCAGGGCTCAGCTCGATCCGAAGGGCTTCGCAACCCCCTAACAGCGAACCCTTGGTTGCCTGCCGTGGCTCGCGAGCCCTACCACAACGTCTCGAAGTCCTTCTCATCCGACTCGGACCCCTCCGAGTCGAACATGCCCGCTCGCGGCCTCCGGATGCCCGTCGAGGTCGAAGCCTGCGGGCGCAGTTGGGGGGACGTAGGTGGGGAGGGGGATGGAGGAGAACATGGAGGAGGACAAGGAGGAGGAGGAGGAGGAGCAGGAGGAGGAGTAGGAGCAGGAGGAGGAGGAGGAGGAGGAGGAGGAGCAGGGGCAGGAGCAGGAGCATGAGCAGGACCACAACGACGAGGAGGAGGAGGAGGAGGAGGAGGAGGAGGAGGAGGGGGAGGGGGAGGGGGCAGGGAGGGGAAAGGAGGTAGGATGGGGCACCTTGGGCTTCCAGCCGAGGAAACTGTTCCCAGGGCCGAAGCTCATCACCATCTGAGGGGGTGTGGGAAGGAAAAGGGGACGCAGAGGGTACAGATGGTTTACGGGACCCCTCGAGAGCGATGGGCATCCGCGGATTGACGGCGACACCCTGGAGAATTTCAGGCGTGTGGGCCTGTTTAGGCCGTTGGGTAGGATGTTCAGCATGTTTGGAAACACGGGGTTCATCAGCCAACAGCTCGCCTTGGGCCCGAGTGAGGAGCAGAGCTGAAAGGCACCGAGGGGAGTGTTATAGGTTTGAGTCTGCCCGTTGCCTGCACGTGCTCGGCCTGGTCGACCTTCGACGTGTTCGCCTCTGGCTCCTCGCCTTTGACCTGGGGTGTGGCCCTCCTCTTCCGCGGCGGCGGCGTGTCGAGCCCGCTCATCTCCTCCTCCTCCTCCTCCTCCTCCTTTTGCCTGCTCGTGCGCGGCGCTGCCAGCCGCCGCCTCCTCGCCTGCTGCCTCAGCAGCGCTTCCAGCCTTTCCTGGGCCTTCCTTACTTGCAGTCGGTCCTGGGCGAGCCTTCTTTGCAACCTTCTCCCCAGACAGCTGCTGCGCCTCCTCGTCGTGTGGAGGGCCTTTCTTCGTGAACTTGCGCTTGGGGGGGCCCGCCGCCGCCGTTGCTTTCTCAGCTTCCTTCAGGTCCTCGCCGCCCGCAGCTGTCGCATCCTCGACCTCCTTATTCTCTTCCTCCTCCTCCTCCTCCTCATTCTCCTCCTCTTCCTCTTCCTCATCCTCTTTCGCCGCGTCTTCGTCTGCATCCTCGGCTTTCTTAGACTGCTCACCCTCCCACTCGTCATCGTCAGCTGCACTGCCTCGGCCGCGGCCTTTCTTTTTGCCTTTGCTCGTGCCCTTGCTGCCTTTGCGTTTGCCTTTCACCTTCTCGCCGCCGACGCTCTGCTCGGCAGCGTCGCCGCGCTTGGCCTGCCCCTTGCCTTTGCCCTTGCCTTTCAACGCCATCCTCATGGTTGCAAGGAACCTCGCCCATCCATCAGTTCCCTTAGGGCCCTCACCGACCCATCAGTTTCCCCAGGGAAACCCACCCTTCACGGTCGCGTCCCTCGACTATGCGGTGCAAACTATGTAGTGCAAGCTATGCAGTGCAAGCTATGCGGTGTGAGCCAGGGAGGTGGAAACTGCGCTGTGAAGCATATGCAGTGAAGATCTTCTTCTCACACTTGCTCCAATACACCCCACCCGCCGTTGGATGACCCAGAGCTCCTCTGGATGTATGCTGGCTGAGTCTGCAGCATGCTCAGCTTCGACTCCTCGATCTCGCCCTTGGAAGCGCCTCGAAGCGAGTTGAACGAGTGGGAGGAGTAGGAGGAGGAGGAGGAGGAGGAGGAGAAGGAGGAGGAGGAGGAGGAGCAGGAGGAGGAGGAGTGGGATCCTCAAGGGCAGGAGGAGGAGAAGGAGGAGGAGGGGGATGAGGATGAGGACGAGCAGGAGGAGGAGCAGGAGAAGTAGAAGGGCTCCTCCCCCTCCCTGCATATCCTTGCCTCGCCCTCTCTCATCATGGTCCTCCATGCTCCTCATCCCCCCGCCTCGATCCTCCTCCCGTGATCCGCCTCCTCTGCCGCCTTATCCTCCAGTTTCTCCTCCCTCTCCTCCTCCTCATCCTCCTCCTCCGCTTCCTGCCCCTCCTTCTCCTCCTCCTCAGCCGCGCCTCGCATGTGCATCTTGGCAAGACCGATCAGAACCTTCTCCGCGTCCTCCTCCGACGGGAAGTCAACCGCATCGACTTGTGTAACCTGCGCTGGAGAGCAGGCCCAACCCAACTCAGCCCAAACCCCGACCAATCCCCAACGTATTCCTCTGCGCATGTTCCTCGCCGTCCGAATCCCCACACGTATCCCCTATACCGTCGGACGCCTCTGTCCACCATCACCCCCGTCCATATTATGTGGTTGCTCGAACCTAGTGTTCGTCCGTGATCTTCCTCGAGACACTTATACCTTACCTCCCTCGCCCATTCCCCCATGTTAATCCCAGAGCCTGGGGAGTCGCCCTCTTCTCGTCGCCGTCCAGCAAGATGAGCAGCCTGTTGTGCCTGTTCGTCTTGCGAGCGATGCGCAGCGCCCACTCGCCCTGCACGTTGTGGCACCAGAGCTTCCTCTGCTTGTCGGTGGCCTTGGCCGTGCCCTTGCTCGCGCTCGTGCCCTTGCCCTTCCCGCGGCCCCTACCGCGGCCACCGCGACCGCGGCCTCCTACTATAGAAGAGGCAGGAGAGATCGAGGAGTAGGATGATGAGGAGGAGGAGGGGGAGGAGGCGGAGGAAGAGGATGAGGAGGTGGACGAGGAGCATAATTAACAGCAGCAGTAGGGGGATACGGGGGGTCGGTGAAGGGACGAGCTGAGGAGGATGTTGGCGCTTGCTGGCGCCGCGGCAGGCAGGGGGCAAGGGAGGTTGGCGAAGAGACGAGCTGAAGAGGACGTCGTTGGCGCCTGCAGGCGCCGCGGCAGGAGGGGGTCACGGGAGGCTGGTGAAGGGGCGAGCTGAGAGGGGATATTGGCGCCTGCAGGCGCCGCGGCAGGAAAGGGGCAAGGGAGGTTGGTGAAAGGACGAGCTGAGGAGGACGTTGGCGCCTGCAGGCGCCGCGGCAGGAGGGGGACAATGGGACGTTGGTGAAGGGACGAGCTGAGGAGGATGTTGACGCCTGCAGGTGCCGCGACGGGAAGGGGGCAATGGACGTTGGTGAAGGGACGGGCTGAGGAGGACGATGGCGCCTGCAGGCGCCGCGGCAGGAGGGGGACAACAGAGGTTGGTGAAGGGGCGAGCTGAGGAGGACGTTGGCGCCTGCAGGCGCCGCGGCAGGAAGATGACACCGGAGGTTGGCGAAGGGACGAGTTGAGGAGGATAATGGTGCCTGCAGGCGCCGCGGCAGCAATTGCAGGCTCCATCACCTTGTCCTCGATATGCCAAGAGTCGCCGTCGGGCCACCGATCGAGGATGACGAGGAAGAGGAGTCTAGGAGGTGGAGGTGAATGAGGGGGCGGCGGAGGGGGGAACATGTGGAGGAGGGGCGAGGAAGATGAGGGAGGGATACTTGGAGAAGGAGGTGCATGCGGTGGAGGAAGCAGGGTGGATGGGGAGAGGAACGGGGGTAGGCGGAAGAGGGACACGTGGGAAGGATGATGGAAGCAAGGGGGACAGTTGCCACCTCGCGAACCAACCAATGAGCTGGATGTATTGCATGTCGTCTGTGAACTCCTTGATGCCCTTCGGCTTCTGGCGCCAGGCCTGGTCGAGCTCTGGAGCGTAGCCATAGGTGAATGCGAACGTGCGATCCTCTCAGGGAGAGGAGGGGGAGGGGAAGACGAGAGACACTGGTAGGAGGGCGAGACCCTGCCTGGCGTGGGATGGAGGTGGGATCGACTCTATCGGCTTTCCCACCTCCTCCCCCTCCGAGTCCTCATCGACCCCTACCCCCCGAGTCCTCGAATTCACATCGTAATGTCGGCTTCCAGGAGCCAGCCCCGACTGTCCTAGAATCCTCTCCCCAATCCAAGAGGAGGGGCAGCAGGGCGGGGGAGATGTTTATGTGGTGTCACGTGTTTTCCGCCGCCTCCACTTGAACCCAGTGCCCATATCACAATAGCTCTCCTCCCACTCCTCAGGCGGTGAGGTGGGGGAGGGGGGAGATGAGACGTCGACCTGCCCTCCTCTCCCACGAGTCGCTTCTCCTCCTCTTCCTCCTCCTTCTCTGCGCTCTGCTCGTCGATTCCAGACTGCCCGTCGAACGCCGAGCCCCATGCCGAGCCTAGATCGTTCGAGACGGGCACGTGCGAGCTGCGTTCAAACAGTTCGAGATCTATGTTCCACCATCCCACTCTCGAACAAGAAGGGGGACCCCGTTCCACACGTCCTCGAGGCGTGAAGGAGGACGAGAGTGAGACGAGGAGTTGGTACTCTCCCCCATCAGCTCACCCCTACTCTTACCCACCGCCCATTCCTGCCTCTCGCCCTCGTGCTATCCGTATGCCTCCTCCTTCCCCCCGCGGCAGGGAGATACATTTGAATACAGGGTGTCCTCGGCCTCATCCTTCTCAGTACCTTCAGATGGCTTCGGCGAGTCGTCCTTCCCTGCAGCTGCCGTCGGCTCATCCTGCTTTGCAGCTGCTGGCTTCTTCATGATGGCCGTCTTGTCTGCCAGGCCGCTCTCGTTCCAGGCACCTGCCTCCTGAAGATCCGTTGGGCCTTCCACCTCTTCCTCTTCATATGTCTCTTCCTCTTCTTCCTCCTCCCCCTCCTCCTCACCTTCGCCCTCCTCCTCATCGTCTTCGCCTTCTGCCTCCGCCGCGCCGTCTGATCTTGACTCGCCGCCAGGCGAGTCCGCCATCTCATCCGCTGCCTGAAGGGAGCCCATCCATGGCAATCCAGATTAACCCCCATTCAAATCTGCGATGCGATCTGCATTGGGTATGGGTGGAGTCAGAGGGGGGGGGTCTGGAAGCGATCTGGATGGGAGTTCGATGTGATCTCGATGCGAGCTGGATGGGATCTGGATGCAATCTGGATGCGATCTGGCTGCCCAGACAGCATGTGGATGGGATCTGGATGCAATCTGGATGCGATCTGGCGGCCCAGACTGCATCCAGATTTCATCCAGATTTCATCCAGATTTCATCCAGATGTCATCCAGATGTCATCCAGATCCCATCCAGATGACATCCAGATTCCATCCAGATTTCATCCAGATCCCATCCAGATCCCATCCAGATCCTCCTGCATCCCTGGTTACCGGATGTGCTCCCCAGAGTGCCTTGCCAATGACTTCCAGAGCCCACGTGGTCTTCGACCGCAAGCGTGTCTGCAGATCCTGTTGGGGACGAGGACAGTCGAGGAGAAGAAGGAGGAGGAGGAGGACGACGACGACGACGATATCGACGACGACGACGAGGAGGAGGAGGATAGAGAAGGGAGACGACGACGAGGACGACGACAACGACGAGGACGAGGTCGACGAGGACGATGACGAGGTCGACGACGACGAGGCCGATGACGAGGTCGACGACGACGACGAAGACGAGGTGAACGAGGACGATGACGAGGTCGACGACATCGATGAGGACGACGAGGAGGAGGAGGAGGAGGACGACGACGAGGGCGACGAGGACGAGGACGAGGACGACGACGACGAGGACGACGACGGCGACGACAACGAGGGCAAGGTCGACGACGACGGCGAGGATCAGGACGAGGTCGACGACGACGAGAGCGACGAAGGGGACTACGACATCGTTGACGACGACGGCGACGACGACGGCGAGTCCTTGAGCAAGTAGGCGAAGCGAGCCGTCATCTGCTTGGTGTAGTTCTTCCGCTCGGCCGCCTTCACCTGCGGGATGGGTGGGCGGCGATGACGGCGACAACGAAACTGAGGAGGACGACTAAGACGAAAGCGACGATGACAGCGACGACGACAGCGACGGAGAGGACGATGTCGACGATGACGTATGAGGACGACAACGACATCAAAGACGATGACGACCACGATGACGACCACGACGACGACGACGACGAGGATGACGACGACGACGAGGATAAAGACGAGGACAAGATGAGGACGAGGTCGACGAGGACGAGGAGGAGGAGGACGACGACGACATCAACGACGACGACCACGACGACGACGATGAGGATGACGGTGATGACGAGGACAAGGATGAGGACGACGACGACGAGGACAAGGAGCAGGACGAGGCCGACGAGGAGGAGGAGGAGGAGGAGGAGGAGGAGGAGGACGACGACGGAGCGCGAGACCAAATTCGCCTTCTTGAACTGCTCTGCATTCTTGAGGCACTCCTGCAGCGCGGCGGTGATGCAGTCCTCTTTGACGTAGAAGTTCCAGTCGCTCACCTATTCGCGGCATTTTCTCTCGTATCCCCTACGTTATTTGTCCTACCTCCTACCCCCTCCTACCTCTTACCTCGTCCTGCCTCCTCCTACCGCCTACACCTCCGACTCTCCCTCCATTTCTGTTCCTGCTGAACCTCCTTCGCCCTTCTTGATTCTCCTCACCTTCCTTATCCTCCTGCATTGCACCCGTGCGATCGCCTCGCCCAACGCCTTGAAGATCGGCGCGATCTTCTTGATCGCCTTCTTGGCCTCCCCTGCCGTGAACTTGATGTCCTGGGGCGATTCCCCGTCTCCTCCTCCCGCGCTCGCCCTCTCTTATACGAACCTCCGGAAGCCCAACACTTCAAAACCCACCCCGAAACTTTTAATCCCCGAACTCCCGAAACCCCCAAACCCAGAAATAGCGAAACCCCAACCAGCACGACATAACCCGGAACTCCGAAACGCCGACGGTTCCTGTCCTCCCTGCGTTGTTCTGCCCCTTGTTGCCCTCCCCTCCTTCGCTGAGTTGCTCTGCTGCTCCTCTGTGCTGCTGTGCTGTCCGTGCTGTCCTCCCCTGCACTCCCTCCTCTGCTGGGCCCTCCTTTATTTTCCCCCTCTGTCCTCAATCTGCTCCCCCATCCCATCCCTGTTGCCCCGCATCGCTCCTTGATGAAGCCAGCGCGCTCAGCGTGCTGGCTCAGGACGCTCGCGACCGCGCTTGCATCGGCAAACGCGGCCCGCGCGGGCATCTGGCCCGCTTGCCACGCAGGCAAAACTCGGTCCGAAAACCTGCGCGCTTCTCCTGTCCCCCCTTCCTCCGACCTCGCCCTCCTCCCCCCTGCCCTGGGTAAAAGGGTGGAGGAGGGCCCCCCCTGGCTGCAGCGCTCGCGCCCTGAAGGAGGGGAGGGCCCCCTTGGCGGCACCGTTCGCTCCTCGAGGCCGCGGGCCGCGGAGGCAGACGAAAACGACGATGACGACGACGTCGGCGACGACGTCATCTCGAGAAGCAACAGCACCAGGAGGCGGAAGGAGGGGGACGAGGAGGAGGAGGAGGAGGAGGAGGAGGAGGAGGAGAATGACGACGAGACGACCGAAATGGGCCACAGGCGTGTCGCACGTGTGTCGCAGGCGGGTCGTGGTTGGGTCACGGGCAAGTCGCGGGCGGGACGACCACAAGTAGTCGGGCGCAGGGCGGCTCGTTGACAGGTCGACCGCAGGCAATGTAGGAGAAGCTTGTATGTGTATATAACATATAAATATTAGTTTGATTCCCCTTGTCTTTTGTGTTCTATATCTATATGCGTGCTCATATATATGTATATATCTATATATATATGTATTATCTATCTTTTTTTCCCAGACAAACAACAACGCGCAGAGCTTACGGATTTCAGTTTTTTGAGAAAACGCAAGGAACAACGATGGCTTACGCATTTCAGTCTCGGAAAAAGCGCAAGGCTTACGCATTTTTGCCTGGTCGTGATTTTGAAAGATTTGGGAAAAAAGCGCAGATTTCAAAGGCGCAGTCGCGGTCGGCATGCGCATTTTTGCCGCTCGATTTGAGAAAACGCGCAGATGGAACAACAGCAAAAAAAATGCGCATTTTTATGTGTAAAAGCGCAGATCCACCCTCTGGGTCATGTCGTCGACCAACCGGAGTTTCGAGGACCCGTCTTCACGCAACTGCTCCACCGCAAACCTCGGAGCTATGACGGCCCCTTCCACGCACGCGTCGCGGAGCGGCACCGGGTAGCTGATTCGCCCCAGCGCGGACTCGTCCCTTGTCTTGCGAAGGATGGCATCGCCGTGCGCGCCGTCGCGGAGACTGGAGGAAATGTCGCGAGTTGCCGACTCGGCGTTGCCCAGCAGCTCCGCGATGCCCAAACGGGGTGGAAACACCTCTTGGCTGCCGTGGCCCGACCGCGGGAGCTCGCCGACGAGGGGCGCCCCCGTCCTGAAGAACTCTACGCAGCCTGGGTCGCAGAAGGCAATGCGCTCCGCGATTTCTGCGCAGAGAGGCCCGTTCACGTGCTGTGCGACGCGCCGCATGGCGGGGTCCACGCCCTGGAACCATTCTTCCACGGCGCCACTGGCCCGAAGAGCCCGATCCCTCTCGCGAAGTGCCGCGAGTGCGCGCTCGCGGAATGCCACCGCGTCGGCGGGGGCGGTCTGCGCGGCCCACCGCGCTGCCCCCGCGGCAGTGGGCGGCAGAGCCGAGGCCGCGGCGGGGCGCCACTTGCCCCAGAGCGCGGGGTTGCCGTCCAGCGCCCTTGCCAGAAAGGTGAGTTTCTCCGCGTCGCCGCCGCTGCTGCTGCCTGCGGCGACGCAGATGTCGCGCCAGCGGCTATCGCTGCAACGCCGAGACCGATCGCTCCCGAACTGCGGCCCCGGCGGCGCTGGCGGCGCCAGCATCGCCTGACACGCGCCGCCGGCGCGCCCGCGACCGAGCGCAGGGACAACGCGCGCCTTGCGAGATTTGACGACGACGCTTGCAGCCCCAGGCGCCGCCCGCTTCCGCGCGCCAGATGTGGGCGGCGGCGGGGGCGGCACCGGCACGGCCGGCACCGCGCACGATTGCAAACAGCGGACGTGGATAAGGCGCCAAAGCGTTGCAAAACCGCCCAATCGCTGCCCCGTGGAACTCCCCCGCACGCCCCGTCCTGGCTGGCCACGGCCACAGCTAGGCCTGGCACGCGCAGCGCGGCCTGGCAAGGCGAGGCGACCCCCGCGGCAAAAACGCACGCGGCATGTCCCGGCGCGCGCGACGGCACGCGCAGAGCGCACGGGGCAATTTTTGGCGCCACAGCGTAGAACGCGCGCGCGCGCCCGGGTCACGGCCCGGACCCGGCGCGGGCGGAAACCAGCTTAGCGCGCGAGCCGTTTTGACGGCTGAAAGGCTCCACCACTTCGGGGGCTCGCGCGCGCCTGGCGGGAGCGGCGCTCAGCGCTTCGCCGGGCGCGGCGGCGTCCTTGTCTTCCGCGCGCCCTTTCTCTGCCAATCGCCGCCCCACGAGCGCTCGCGCTACTGTCCTTTCGGCCACTTGTCCCAAGAACCGCGGCTCCAGTTCTGCGCGGGGCGCCACGGCTGGCCAGCGCCGCCCGCCCCGCGCCCCTTCTCGGGGGCGCGGGCCGCTTACGCCTGCGCGCGCGGAAACGGCTGAGAAAGGGGGGGGGGGGAGCAAAGCCGCGCGGCGCGACGCTCGCCGTCGCGTGGGAGGCGCCGCCACCCTTGTCGCAAGCATCCCGCGCTAGCTGCCGGGCACGCGGGTCGACCCGCAGGATTCCCCAACTTGAAATCTGGCCCCCCCCGAGCGCAGCTGCTCGGCCCATAGCTGCGCCGCGCCAGCGCGAACGCGGGGCGCCGCGCAGGCGCGAACGCGGAGGCGCGCCTTGCGCGCCTCCTCGTCGTACGCGATGCCGAGGTGCACGCGGCGCTTCGAAGCCGCGGCCTGCGCGGAACGCGCGGCGAACTGAGTGCAACGAGAAGAACGCGCGCGTGCGGCCTGAACTGCAATATTCCAGCAGTTGCCGCGATGCGCGACCGTCTCAGCCAGCGCGAGCTGCCCCGCGGCGACGAGCGCGATCGCGAACCTGCCGCGCTCGGCGCGATTACAGGCGCGCGCGGGGGGCGCGCGACGGGGCTGATGGCACCGGTCCCACGCCAGCTTCCATTGGCATAGGGTCAAGAAGGCCTTCTTCTCGGGCCCCTTCTTCACCGCCGCAACTTCCCGCGGGGCGAGCGCCCGTGCGCGGGCGAGGCAGAGCCGGCGACGCGCGCGGGTAACGAGCCTTGGCGAGGTCCCGAATATCTTTGCTGGCGCTGCTCGACGCGTCGGCCTCATCCTCGACGTCGCGAGGGCCCGAGCGGGCCCAATGGGGCACCCACTCGCGGATGTCCGCACACAAGAATACGCGCGCTTCCTCGCAAGATTCCTTTTTTTCTGCCGCTTCGCGACTCCCGCGTTCAACGAGTCAAGCAAGTCGGAGCAACCAGCGCACGGCACGAAACGCAAAAGCCAGCGCGCGCGCGAACGCGCCTGGGCCAGAACTCTCGCGGCAGGTTGGCCAGCGACGCCTTGCCGAGGATAGGGCCCAAGAGTACGCGGACCGGCTTCTCCTGCGAAAGCGCTGCGCGGGGCCGCGCGAGCCCGAAATCGCGGCGAGACCGCTTGCGCCTCGTTGGTGCCCGTCTTGAGCGCGGCCAAGAGGGCGGCCGCGTTCCCCGCCGCCGAGAGCGCTGGAAGGGCGGCCGCCGCCGAGCCCCCAGCCACCGGCGCCGGCGCGCTCGCCGCGGCGATCCCCGCGCGCATGAGGCGCTTCTGCGCGGCGTCCAGCTCCTTGTCAGCAAAAGAAAAATCCTCGAATGCCGCGCCCTCTAAATCGGCGATCGTCGCCACCCCCTGGCCCTTGAGCGCGCCCACCGTGGCTTCGAGCCAACTGGCGTCGCGCGCCGACGCGCCGTCCAAGGCGCCAAGAAAACTGCCGAGGTCGCCCGTCGCGAAAGGCGGTGCCGCGCGGCGCGAGACTGCCGGGGCTCGCGAACTTGGCGAGCTGCCCGCGCGAGCGCGCACAGGACAGAGGCGGCGCGGGGCCCCCAAGACGTGGCCACCAGGGCCAGCGCCCCACACGAGATGGGGATAACGCCCATAACCGAGACAAGGACCAGGGGCCAGCGCCGAACCCAAGAAAGCCCAGGGGCACTCCCACGAAGAAGCCTGAGCCCAGCCAGACGGGGTCCTGGGGCCTGCGCCCTGCCCGACACAGGGATCCTAGGGCCTGCGCCCTCCCCCTTAACACGGTTGGGTCCTGGGGCCTGCGCCCTGCCCAAGACAAGGATCCAGGGGCCCGCGCCCCCCCCCCACGCACGACTGGGAGCTGGGGCCTGCGCCTTACCCAAGACAAGGAACCTGAGGTCCAGGTCAGCGCCCAACCCGAGACAGGGCCCTGGGGCCATCCCAAGATGAGAGCAGTGCCCAGCCAGACGGGGTCCTGGGGCCTGCGCCCCACCCGACACAAGGATCCAGGGGCCTGCGCCCTCCCCCTAGCACGATTGGGTCCAGGGGCCTGCGCCCTGCCCAAGACAGGGATCCAGGGGCCTGCGCCCTCCCCCGCGCACGACTGGGAGCTGGGGCCTGCGCCCTACCCAAGACAAGGAACCTGAGGTCAGCGCCCAACCCGAGACAAGGCCCTGGGGCCTTCCCAAGATGAAGGCTGCGCGCCACGAGACGGGGTCCTGGGGCCTGCGCCCTGCCCGACACAGGGATCCAAGGGCCTGCGCCCTCCCCCTAGCGCGATTGGGTCCTGGGGCCTGCGCCCTACCCGACACAAGGATCCAGAGGCCTGCGCCCTCCCCCTTAGCACGATTGGGTCCCGGGGCCTGCGCCCTACCCAAGACAGGGATCCCGGGGCCAGCGCCCCCCCAGGAACGAGGGCCTGCGCTCAGCCCCACGCGGAAGACGCGCACCCTGGGGGCCCTGGGGCCAGCACCAGCACAAAACAGAGGGAACGCCCCAGACCAGTGGGGCCGCTGCCCAGCATGCAGCCTGGCCAGAAGGCCGAGTCGACGCGAGCGAGGTGCCCACAAGGCACGCGCCGGCGAGGGCCAGCGCCCAAGAAAAACGAGCCACCGGCAAAACGACGGGGGGGCGGGCAGGCAAGCAGGCAGCCGCCAGGCACGAAGGCAGAAGCAGCACACCGCGCGCCAACAAGCAGCGGGCGGCGGAAGGGGAAAGCAAAGGGGGCACGCAGGGGCGACGGCGACGGGAACCGCGAAGCAACGCGACGCCGAGTGAGCGAGCAAGCACGCCGACAAGCACAAGCCAGGACGACCCCGCGCGAGGAACAGCGACAACCGAACGCGAGGGCGACAAGGCGACGACAACGGCGGACGCGAAACAGAACGCAGCGACGAACGAACGCGCGAACGCGCAGGCGAGCGAGCAGCAAGAGCAGCCACGGCGCACGAGCGAGCCACGAGGGGCAACGAGCGCAAGCGAGCAGCGGGGGGGGGGGCGGGCCACGAGGGACGAGCACAGAGGGCAGGCACACAGGAGAAAGCGGGAGGGGGAAGAGGACGGGGGGGGGGGAGGGAGAGAAAGAACCGGCGAACGACGGCGGCGCGCGCGCGCGGCGCGACCCGCGCTCAAATCCCGAGCGCGGGGCGCGGCCCAGGTCCTTCCTGCGGCCAATCCGCGGGGCAGAAGGGGGAGAAGAACCTGCGCGAGAGGGCGGGCGGCTCGCCGAAGGAGCGGCGGCGCGCGCGCGCGCCCGCACACACACACACACACACGCACGCACACGCACACGCACGCACGCACGCACGCACGCCCGCCGCCCGCCCGCCCGCCCGCCCGCCCGCCCGCCCGCCCGCCCGCCCGCCCCGCCCGCCCACAACACACACACACACACACACGCCGCGCACACACGCGCACACACACATACACACACATACACACACCAACACACTATACACACACCAACACACCACACACAGACACACACAACACAACACACAAACACAACGCACACACACACACACGCACACACACACACACACGCACACACACGCACACACACACACGCACAACACGCACACACACACACGCACACACACGCACACACACGCACACACACGCACACACACGCACACGCACACACACACCCACACACAACACACCACACACCAATCACCAATCACCACACACCACACACCACACACCACACACCACACACCACACGCCACACACCACACACCACACACCACACACCACACACCACACACCACACACCACACACCACACACCACACACCACACACCACACACCACACACCACACAACACACACACCACACACCCACACCCACACCCACAACCACACCCACACCCACACCCACACGCACGCACGCACGCACGCACGCACGCACGCACGCGCACACACACACACACACATTCACAAACACACACACACACACACATTCACATTCACACATCACACACACACATACACACACACACGCACGCACAGAAATAAAGAACGCGCGCCAGGGAGGCACCCGCCGCGCGCGCGCGCGGCGCCTCCTGCAAATTGCAAATCACTTGCGAAGCGCACGCGCCGCCTGGGGCAGCCCCCCCCCCCCCTGCGGCGACGCAACCCTGGCGCGCGACGGCGCGATGGCCCGCGCCTGCGCAGCGAGGCCGCGGTCGCGTCGCACTGCCGCGCGCGCGACCTACGCGCAACCGTGGCCGATTTGTGCCCGCCCACAACGGTGGGCGTCTGCGTCTTCGAGCGCACCTGCCGCTGTGGGCCTGCCACAAATCGAGCCGCGCGCGCAGGGCCTCGACCCCGCCTGCTGCCGCCGTCGGTGGGAGCGGCGCGGCGCGAGGCTGCCCCCCGTGGGCGGCTGCGACGGGCCCAGGCCCGACGCGCCGCCGCATGGGCGGCCTCGCGCCACGCCTGCGCGCAGACCCAATGCCACACGGCACGCGGGCGACACGGGCCGGCAGCGCGCGCGCACACCCGCTGCCGATCGCGCGGAGGCAGAGCACGGGCGCCGTCGCGCGCGCGCGCGCGCCCACGCGCAAGGAGCGGAACGTGGCGGCGCTGGCCACCGGCGCCTAACGGGCATCCTCGTCCGCATCAGACTCCAGCATGTGCGCCTGGCGCGTACAATGCGACGCGGCGCGGGCGGAGGGCGCGTGGCCCCGCCTCCACGGCCGCGCCCCTTTCCATATCGTCACGGTCGAGATGCGCCATGAAGGCGCAGGGCCGCCGCTCCACGGCCGCGAGAATCTCGGCAAGCGTCGCGCCTGCCTCCTGCAGGTCCTTGGCGTGGCCCCTGCGGAGGTCATGCAACCGAAACAGATCTGCCCCCTGGACACCGAGGGCAGCGAGCATCTCGCGCAGGGTCCGCAGCGCAGCAGCCGCCGAGATGCCCCCGAAGAGCCCGCGGCCCAGGCCGCATCGCGCCACCCAGGGGCCCAGGGTGTGCACGGGGCACGTAGCGCGGCGCGATGCGCACCAGCACCTCCGCGTCAGGCGACTGACCTGCGCCCGGTTTTTCCGCCGCCGCAGCAGCAGCGTGAGTTTCGCTTCGCCAAGCACGAGCGCCGCCTGAAGGCGTGGCGCGTCGCCAGCGTCGGCCACGCGCACGGCCGGCAACGCCTCGCTGAGAACCCTCAGCAGAAACGCGCAGGCGAAGAGGAAAAGCAACGAAGCGCGGAGCCACTCGGGGCGGCGCGCGCCCAACTCGACCAGCGCGGCGATTGCGCACTTTCTGATGAACAAGCGGGGGCGCGGAGTCCAATCGGCCCGCGCCCGGACGGCGGCGCGCGCGCGCGCCTGACCTCGGGGCGGTCGAACGCGACGACGCAAACCCCAGACAGGAGGCAACCGACTTTGACGTAGCTGCAATAATTTGCGCACGTCTCCCCGCAGCGAAAGAGGGCGCCCCGGGCGACCAGGGGCACTCTGACGCAGAAGGCTTCCCAACACTTGAGGCCGCTTCTCACGCATGGGAGCGACCGCGCGCATGGTTGCAGCATAGCGCGAAAACGTTCCTCCTCCCGCCAACGGGCCGCATCTGCCGGACTGCGGAGGCGCGCAGCGGCCTCGGCGACCGCCGCCCGGGGCCCGCGCGTCACGGGCCGCGCGATCGGCGCAACCAGGCGGTCGAGGACGCTGGGGACGGGCGCCTCGCGAGCCACGGCGCGCAAGGAACAAGCGAGCGCGCGCGGGAAATGACGCGCGCCTGTGGCGGCCCGGGTGCAACCAGAGCGCCCGGCGCCGCGCGTGCCGCCGGCGACCGGCTGCGGGCGGGCGCGTGCCCGCCAGCTGCCGCGCCCGCGGGGGCGGGCGCGCCTCCGGGGCACGCGCGGCGGGGGTGGGGGGGGGGGGCAGCGCGCGCCGAAAACCCGCGCGCTGCCCAGCCTCGGCGCGCAGCAACCTTGGCAGTCCTGAGTAAGTCATGCAGGACCTCGACATCGGCCTGCGCGGTGGCTGGCCACCCCTCAAGATCTGCGGGGCCCGCGCCGAGGAGTTCGCAAGCGCGCGCAGCCGTTCTCGGCCAGGAAGTCGGCTGCCCAGGCAACGGCCGACCTGGGCGCTGACGGGCGGAAGGAGCACAACTCAACGAAGAGAGACATAAAGCCGCGAGGCGCAACAGACAAGGCGAGCGACGCGCGTGACGCGCTATCCGCGCGCCCCCCGCTCGCGACAAGCGCGGGGCCCTGAGATGACAGGCGCGGCGGCGCGCCGCGCGCCCAGCCGCGGCGACAAATTTCAGAAACGCGAGCGCCCCGACACGCAAGAAGGCACCCGGGCGCTTCATGGCGCACAGTCTAGCCGAAGAGGCGCGCCACAGACAGAGCGCTCTATGCGTCCGCGTGCCAGAGCGCTTCGTCGAGCCACGGGCGCGCGCGCACCGCGCCGATGCGTAGCAGGAGCGCGTCGCCCCCCCTGCAATGCGCAGCGCCCGCGGCCAGCCCGCCGCGCCGCGCAGGCGCGCGCGGGCTCGCCGAGAAGGCAGATCGGCGAGATTCTCAGCAGTGGGCACGCGAAGCACGGCGAGGTCGACGTCGAGCTCCACCGCGCGCCTCCACATGGAGTGGGCGATGCACGAGTGGTCGAAGGATTTCGCGGCGCCCTTCCGCAGGCAAGGCTCCGCGCCGGCATTGTCACTGTAAATATGCAAATCGCAACCTTGCAATACCCCTGAGCGAACGAGGGCGGGGGGCCGGAACTGCCCGCCGGCGCGGGCAGACGCGCGCGAATGCAGTGCCTGCAAAGGTGCACATGCCCAGCGCGATGGGCAGGAGCTCCAGCTCCTGAATCTGGTTGTCACGGCGACGCTCGAACACCGCCATCAAGGACTCCGGGACGCGCATAGACATGAACCGGATGCCCGAGGCGGCGACGAGCACCGCGGCCACGCACGGTGGTTGGCCCGACGCGTCCACGAAGAGGGCTGCGCGGGGCCGCGCCTTGTCGGCCCACGAACGCGCCTGACACAAGTCCATGGCCAAGGCCTCGCGCCACCACTGCAGGGCTAGCATCAACGGCTTATGTGCCTTCGATGCCCCGCGATGCGATTGCGCGTACAACGGCCTGCGAGCACGGGGCGCTGCGCCCCGCCCCCCTCCGGGCGCGCGGGCGCAGCGCCGCGCCTGAGCAGAGCGCGCCCCAGGCGGCGGAAGAGATGCGACGCCGCCCAAGCCAAGCCCCCGGCCAGCTTGGATGACGCAACTGCACAGCGAACACAAAGTCCCGAAACACTTTGGGAGGGCACGCGATCAGCCTGGCGCGAGGGCGCGCGTCGCATGCGCTCCGCCGGAGACGCGCCGCCACTTGGCGGTCTTGGCGGGCGAGGGCCGCGCGCAGAAAGCGCGTGGCAGCACCTGGCGTTGCGCGCAGCCGGCCGGCCGACGCGTCGCGCCCTGGCCGCCCCGCCTTGATTTCGAAGCCGAGGATGACCAGCGGAGACCCCCGGGCGATCTCGTCTGGCGCCACCGCGCCCGGGCCGAGCATCAGCTGAATTAGCTCCGCCAACTGCGCTGCTGCCTGTTCCACCATTTCGGGGTGATCTGGCCCGGAATAATCATCCGCGTATCGCGGTGCGGCGATCCGCAAGAGCACGCGCGCCGAGTCCGCGATGAAGGCGCCCTCTCGCGCCCAGCTCTGCACCGATGGCGTGGCCCCGAAGGGCGCTGCCGCGTGCTGCGCCGCCCAGACCTGCCCGGCGGCGCTGCAGGCGAATCGGCGGTGCTCAGCGCGAATGGGCACGCCTTTCGTCGATGTCTGCCTTCCAGAGGGCGGGTGCCCGCCCCGCGACTTCCTGGAAGAAGCGAGCTGCCTCGAAGAGCGCGTCAACGGCGTCGTGGTGGAGCCGTTCCTGAGGGCGCGTCGCCTCGTTAATCCTTGCGTTGGTCATGTCGTCGACCAACCGGGGTTTCGAGGACCCGTCTTCACGCAACTGCTCCACCGCAAACCTCGGAGCTATGACGGCCCCTTCCACGCACGCGTCGCGGAGCGGCACCGGGTAGCTGATTCGCCCCAGCGCGGACTCGTCCCTTGTCTTGCGAAGGATGGCATCGCCGTGCGCGCCGTCGCGGAGACTGGAGGAAATGTCGCGATTTGCCGACTCGGCGTTGCCCAGCAGCTCCGCGATGCCCAAACGGGGTGGAAACACCTCTTGGCTGCCGTGGCCCGACCGCGGGAGCTGGCCGACGAGGGGCGCCCCCGTCCTGAAGAACTCTACGCAGCCTGGGTCGCAGAAGGCAATGCGCTCCGCGATTTCTGCGCAGAGAGGCCCGTTCACGTGCTGTGCGACGCGCCGCATGGCGGGGTCCACGCCTTGGAACCATTCTTCCACGGCGCCACTGGCCCGAAGAGCCCGACCCCTCTGGCGAAGTGCCGCGAGTGCGCGCTCGCGGAATGCCACCGCATCGGCGGGGGCGGTCTGCGCGGCCCACCGCGCTGCCCCCGCGGCAGTGGGCGGCAGAGCCGAGGCCGCGGCGGGGCGCCACTTGCCCCAGAGCGCGGGGTTGCCGTCCAGCGCCCTTGCCAGAAAGGTGAGTTTCTCCGCGTCGCCGCCGCTACTGCTGCCTGCGGCGACGCAGATGTCGCGCCAGCGGCTGTCGCTGCAACGCCGAGACCAATCGCTCCCGAACTGCGGCCCCGGCGGCGCTGGCGGCGCCAGCATCGCCTGACACGCGCCGCCGGCGCGCCCGCGACCGAGCGCAGGGACAACGCGCGCCTTGCGAGATTTGACGACGACGCTTGCAGCCCCAGGCGCCGCCCGCTTCCGCGCGCCAGATGCGGGCGGCGGCGGGGGCGGCACCGGCACGGCCGGCACCGCGCACGATTGCAAACAGCGGACGTGGATAAGGCGCCAAAGCGTTGCAAAACCGCCCAATCGCTGCCCCGCGGAACTCCCCCGCACGCCCCGCCCTGGCTGGCCACGGCCACGGCGAGGCCTGGCACGCGCAGCGCGGCCTGGCAAGGCGAGGCGACCCCCGCGGCAAAAACGCACGCGGCATGTCCCGGCGCGCGCGACGGCACGCGCAGAGCGCACGGGGCAATTTTTTGCGCCACGGCGTAGAACGCGCGCGCGCGCCCGGGTCACGGCCCAGACCCGGCGCGGGCGGAAACCAGCTTAGCGCGCGAGCCGTTTTGACGGCTGAAGGGCTCCACCACTTCGGGGGCTCGCGCGCGCCTGGCGGGAGCGGCGCTCAGCGCTTCGCCGGGCGCGGCGGTGCCCTTGGCTTCCGCGCGTCCTTTCTCTGCCAATCGCCGCCCCACGAGCGCTCGCGCTTCTGTCCTTTCGGCCACTTGTCCCAAGAACCGCTGCTCCAGTTCTGCGCGGGGCGCCACGGCTGGCCAGCGCCGCCCGCCCCGCGCCCCTTCTCGGGGGCGCGGGCCGCTTGCGCCTGCGCGCGCGGAAACGGCTGAGAAAGGGGGGGGGGGGGGGGAAGCAAAGCCGCGCGGCGCGACGCTCGCCGTCGCGTGGGAGGCGCCGTCATCCTTGTCGCAAGCATCCCGCGCTAGCTGCCGGGCGCGCGGGTCGACCCGCAGGATCGCTTTCCCCAACTTGAAATCTGGGCCCCCCCGAGCGCAGCTGCTCGGCCCATAGCTGCGCCGCGCCAGCGCGAACGCGGGGCGCCGCGCAGGCGCGAACGCGGAGGCGCGCCTTGCGCGCCTCCTCGTCGTACGCGATGCCGAGGTGCACGCGGCGCTTCGAAGCCGCGGCCTGCACGGAACGCGCGGCGAACTGAATGCAACGAGAAGAACGCGCGCGTGCGGCCTGAACTGCAATATTCAAGCAGTTGCCGCGATGCGCGACCGTCTCAGCCAGCGCGAGCTGCCCCGTGGCGACGAGCGCGATCGCGAACCTGCCGCGCTCGGCGCGATTACAGGCGCGCGCGGGGGGGGCGCGCGACGGGGCTGATGGCACCGGTCCCACGCCAGCTTCCATTGGCATAGGGTCAAGAAGGCCTTCTTCTCGGGCCCCTTCTTCACCGCCGCAACTTCCCGCGGGGCGAGCGCCCGTGCGCGGGCGAGGCAGAGCCGGCGACGCGCGCGGGCAACGAGCCTTGGCGAGGTCCCGAATATCTTTGCTGGCGCTGCTCGACGCGTCGGCCTCATCCTCGACGTCGCGAGGGCCCGAGCGGGCCCAATCGGGCACCCACTCGCGGATGTCCGCACACAAGAATACGCGCGCTTCCTCGCAAGATTCCTTTTTCTGCCGCTTCGCGACTTCCGCGTTCAACAAGTCAAGCAAGTCGGAGCAACCGGCGCACGGCACGAAACGCCAAAGCCAGCGCGCGCGCGAACGCGCCTGGGCCAGAACTCTCGCGGCAGGTTGGCCAGCGACGCCTTGCCGAGGATAGGGGCCCAGAGTACGCGGACCGGCTTCTCCTGCGAAAGCGCTGCGCGGGGCCGCGCGAGCCCGAAATCGCGGCGAGACCGCTTGCGCCTCGTTGGTGCCCGTCTTGAGCGCGGCCAAGAGGGCGGCCGCGTTCTCCGCCGCCGAGGGCGCTGGAAGGGCGGCCGCCGCCGAGCCCCCAGCCACCGGCGCCGGCGCGCTCGCCGCGGCGATCCCCGCGCGCACGAGGCGCTTCTGCGCGGCGCCCAGCTCCTTGTCAGCAGAGGAAAAATCCTCGAATGCCGCGCCCTCTAAATCGGCGATCGTCGCCACCCCCTGGCCCTTGAGCGCGCCCACCGTGGCTTCGAGCCAACTGGCGTCGCGCGCCGACGCGCCGTCCAAGGCGCCAAGAAAACTGCCGAGGTCGCCCGTCGCGAAAGGCGGTGCCGCGCGGCGCGAGACTGCCGGGGCTCGCGAACTTGGCGAGCTGCCCGCGCGAGCGCGCGCAGGACAGAGACGGCGCGGGGCCCCCAAGACGTGGCCACCAGGGCCAGCGCCCCACACGAGATGGGGATAACGCCCACAACCGAGACAAGGACCAGGGGCCAGCGCCGAACCCAAGAAAGCCCAGGGGCACTCCCACGAAGAAGCCTGAGCCCAGCCAGACGGGGTCCTGGGGCCTGCGCCCTGCCCGACACAGGGATCCTAAGGCCTGCGCCCTCCCCCTTAGCACGATTGGGTCCTGGGGCCTGCGCCCCGCCCAAGACAAGGATCCAGGGGCCCGCGCCCCCCCCGCGCACGATTGGGAGCTGGGGCCTGCGCCTTGCCCAAGACAAGGACCTGAGGCCTGCGCCCGACCCGAGACAGGGCCCTGGGGCCATCCCAAGATGAGAGCAGTGCCCAGCCAGACGGGGTCCTGGGGCCTGCGCCCCACCCGACACAAGGATCCAGGGGCCTGCGCCCTCCCCCTAGCACGATTGGGTCCAGGGGCCTGCGCCCTGCCCAAGACAGGGATCCAGGGGCCTGCGCCCTCCCCCACGCACGACTGGGAGCTGGGGCCTGCGCCCTACCCAAGACAAGGAACCTGAGGTCAGCGCCCAACCCGAGACAAGGCCCTGGGGCCTTCCCAAGATGAAGGCTGCGCGCCACGAGACGGGGTCCTGGGGCCTGCGCCCTGCCCGACACAGGGATCCAGGGGCCTGCGCCCTCCCCCTAGCGCGATTGGGTCCTGGGGCCTGCGCCCTACCCGACACAAGGATCCAGGGGCCTGCGCCCTCCCCCTTAGCACGATTGGGTCCCGGGGCCTGCGCCCTACCCAAGACAGGGATCCCGGGGCCAGCGCCCCCCCAGGAACGAGGGCCTGCGCTCAGCCCCACGCGGAAGACGCGCACCCTGGGGGCCCTGGGGCCAGCACCTGCACAAGACAGAGGGAACGCCCCAGACCAGTGGGGCCGCTGCCCAGCATGCAGCCTGGCCAGAAGGCCGAGTCGACGCGAGCGAGGTGCCCACAAGGCACGCGCCGGCGAGGGCCAGCGCCCGAGAAGAACGAGCCGCCGGCAAAACGACGAGGGGGCGGGCAGGCAAGCAGGCAGCCGCCAGGCACGAAGGCAGAAGCAGCACACCACGCGCCAACAAGCAGCGGGCGGCGGAAGGGGAAAGCAAAGGGGGCACGCAGGGGCGACGGCGACGGGAACCGCGAAGCAACGCGACGCCGAGTGAGCGAGCAAGCGCGCCGACAAGCACAAGCCAGGACGACCCCACGCGAGAAACAGCGACAACCGAACGCGAGGGCGACAAGGCGACGACAACGGCGGACGCGAAACAGAACGCAGCGACGAACGAACGCGCGAACGCGCAGGCGAGCGAGCAGCAAGAGCAGCCACGGCGCACGAGCGAGCCACGAGGGGCAACGAGCGCAAGCGAGCAGCGGGGGGGGGGGCGGGCCACGAGGGACGAGCACAGAGGGCAGGCACACAGGAGAAAGCGGGAGGGGGAAGAGGACGGGGGGGGGGGAGGGAGAGAAAGAACCGGCGAACGACGGCGGCGCGCGCGCGCGGCGCGACCCGCGCTCAAATCCCGAGCGCGGGGCGCGGCCCAGGTCCTTCCTGCGGCCAATCCGCGGGGCAGAAGGGGGAGAAGAACCTGCGCGAGAGGGCGGGCGGCTCGCCGAAGGAGCGGCGGCGCGCGCGCGCGCCCGCGAGCGAAACGCACGCACGCACCACACACACACACGCGCACACA
>CAUYUJ010003025.1:138206-200706 GCA_963575745.1 Prorocentrum cordatum | reverse complement strand
TGCGTGCGCCGCACCCTGAAACAAGAAGACAATGCAGAGCAGCGCGCTGTGAAGAGGCGACGCCGGGACGCGCCTGAAGGCGGGGCCCGCGTCAGCCTCGAAGGAGGCGATGGGCCCTTCGGTCTCCAGCGCCAAGCGCCTGGAAGCTTCGAAGAGCAGGCCCACGCCCTCGAGGCGCATTTTCTCGGTCACAGAAATGCGACAAGTCATCAGTCGGCCGGACTCTGACGCTGCCGTCGGGCTTCGCCTGCTCGACCGAATCGCGGTGAGAGAATTACAATGCTTAAATCGAGGTCGCCGACTTTGGACAGCTCGCGCACGCGCCCCGCTGCGACGCCCTGAGCGGCGACGCGAAGCAATTCGCTCGCGTGCCTGTCTTCACGCAAAGAAACTAACATTGCCGCGTTGGCCTTCGCTGCCGATCTCAAGAGATCGACGACCGGCGCAGCTTTGTCGCGCGCCGCCGGCGCGCTTGAGCCAGAGGGAGGCAGCGGCCCCGCTACGGGCGCGACCCATCGGGAAAATTCGATGCACGCCAGATCCGCGAACCCCGCTCTGTGCGCGAGCCTCTCCAGCAGCGGTCCGTTCGCGCTTTTTGCCGCGCTGCGCACCTCTGGGCCGGCCGAGGGCATCCAACGCGCAGCCGCGCCGCTGGATGCCAAATCTTCGGCCTCAAACTCTATTTGGCGCGCGATGGCCTCGCGATCTGCGTTGACCTGTTCAGCCGTCCGCGCGGTGACCCAGCTCAAAGCCTCAGACACCTCACTTGGCAAACTGCATTCCTTCTGAAAAGCAACAGACTCGCCGACCGCCCTTGCGGCGAAATCCAACATTTGATTGTTCGCTGCGGATTGATTCGGCACCTGCACGCGACGCGCACGCGCGGCGTCGCTTCTCGCTGCGCGGAACGCCCCGGCCTGGCTGAGGCGATTTGCCAGATTGCCCGCGCGGCTGCGCTTGGCCCCAGCCGCCCATGCGCGGGGCGGCGACGGCGGCCGCGGGGCCCCTTCCCTTTGTCGGGCCCCTGGCGGCCGCGGGGGAACGGGCAGCTGCCGCGTCGTGCGATGATTGCAGAAATAAAGCCAGGCGATGCAAGTGTTGCGCGCGCCCTTGCGCCACCGCCCGCGGGCGCGCCGGCCCCCGCTTCGCCGCGGCGCTGAAACGCGCGTCGGACGACTGTAATACATACGCGAAATTGAGAGAGGGCGCGGCAGAGGCCATTGCGAGAGCGCACATGGGCGCCGCGCCACTCGCGGGCAGCACAGCCCACAGCCTCAGGGCCACTCGCTGCGCGCCTTCTTGGCGGGCCTGGGCGGCGCGCGCGGCTTGCGGTCACCTGGGTCCCCGGCGGGCCCGGGCGGCGTGCGCGGCCTGCGGTCGCCAGAGGACCGCGGGGAGCGGCCGCTCGACCACGTGCTGCGGTCTTGCCAGTCACCGCGCGAGCACGAGCCGCGGCGGTCCTACTGCGTACCTCCGCCTTTGCCGCTGCCGCTGTAACCTCTTGCCCCGCCTTTGATGCCGCCCCCTGAGCCCGCGTCGGGCGTCTCATCGCGGCCGCGCCCGTCCTCGGCCTGCGCGGCGCAAGGGCATCGCGAACAACCCGCGCGCAGCGCGCCCGGCCGTGCCCTTCCTGGCGCAAGACCCACGAACTGAATTTCACCGCCGCGTTGAAATCACGCTCGCCGGCCCTCGTCCGTTCAGCCCACGTGGGCCGCGCGAAGTCGCAGATCAAAAGCGGTTGCGCATCCCTGGCGCACGCTGCGCGCTGGGCCTGGACGTAGTAAACTGACAGGTGGGCGCGGCGCTTGTGCGCGTGGGCATTCATGGCCACGCGCAAGCAAATCTCGCGATGCGCCCGCGACGCCGTCAGGCTGAGCTGGCCAGTCGCGGCCGCCGCCAGCGCGCGCCCGTGCGAAACGCAGACGTAACCCGGCGGCGGCGCTGCTTCACGCGACCGCGGCGCCTGTTCCATGCTGCCTGCCACTGCGACAGCTTCACCTTCATCTTGCGCTTTCCCTCTTGGCCGTCGGCCTTGATGGCGTTGGCCAGATCGAGAGGGTCCCGCAGCAAAAGCAACGCGTTGCGCGGGTTCGATCGCGAGACCAGCGCGCCTTGGAGAGGTCGTTATCTTTGTCCTCTTCCTGGGGGACTTCCTCAGGAGCCGCGTATTCAGGAAACCACTTCTTCAAATCGACCAACACAACCGGCGAGGCAACGCCGACCTTTTTGAGCTTGGCCGCCTCTGCGGCCGCTTCGTCCACGCGGTGCGAACTGCGCGCGGGGCGACGCCGAAACTGCGCCGCGCGCGAACATGCGCGAGCGCCCGGGCCAACAGTCCGCGGGCAATCCATTCGTGCTGATGTCAGACAGCGCGCTGGCAAACTCGAGGTGCGGCACCGAGATCGCCGCGCGCGCAAACCCCGGCGGGCGCGGTACCTCGTCGGGCCTCTTTCCCGAGAGCGACGCTTTAAGCGCCGCCCCTGGGTCAGCGACCCCTTGCTTCGCCGCGCCTGCCTCAGCGGCAGCGGCGAGAGCCCTGCGCGCGTGGGTCTCTTGGCCAGCGTCAAGGCCTGTCTCTCCCGCAGGGAACGCGAAATCCTCGATGCGGGCATCGGCGAGCTCCCGCCAGTTCCGCACGCCAGCTGCATACAGCGGCTCAGCACTCTTGGTGTTCCAGGCGGGATCACGACCATCGGCGCCCTCAACCTTGCGGAGCGCTTCGGCCAACGCGGTCTTCGCGACCTCGTCCGCCATTGCAACGATAAAATCAAGCGATGCGATATTCGCGCGCGCCCTGGCGCCGTCACCCGCGGACGCACCGACCCCCCGCTTCGCAGTGACGCGCAAAAGCCAGCCGGGCGGGGCAAGCCGCACATGGGCTGCTTGGTACAAGGGTGGCCGCACGTGGGCCACCGAGCCAAGACCCCCGGGTCTGCTGGCGATGGCAAGCCACACATGGCTGCTTTGTTAACTCTGACCACTCATGGGCCGCCGAGCAAAGACCCCCGGGTCTGCTGGCACAGGCAAGCCACACATGGGCTGCTTTGTTAACGATTGGCCACTCATGGGCCGCCGAGCAAGGACCCCCAGGTCTGCTGGCAATGGCGAGCCACACATGGGCTGCTTTGTGGCCTGACAAAACGCGCCACGCGGCCTCGCATGGGCAGCGTGCACGCCACGGGCCTCGCGGGGCCCCCTCCCCAGAGAGGCAAACCCACAGCGCGCGCAATCGCGCGCGCGGACGGGCCCCTCGAGGCCGCCCCAACGCCACCCGCATCACGGTGCGGTGGCCCAGCGCAGCGGGACAAGTGCCCGCCAGCTTCGCAACATCGGCCAACAGGCCAGCGGCCGCACATGGGCGGACCGCGGACGAGAGAATGCAGGAGCGCAGAAGCGGCAGCCGCACAGGCAGATCAGCACCAGCACCCTCCCTACCCACGGCCCTGCACCCCGACCGCCCCCCCGCCCCGAGGACGAGGAAAAGGCAGGGGAGCAGGGCAGACGCAGGAGCTGCATTCGAGCAAGCCCACAAACGCAGCGACAGTGCGAGCACTGTCCCCGAATGTGTGGGCTCATAAAACGGATATACCATCCTTTCTTCCTCGCGTCTCCTTCCTCCCACCACTGCAACAGAAAGGGGGGGAACAAAACAGTAATACACTGGAACATAAACTGTTTTGCGCCGTCCTCGAGGAGGCCGCGAATTCGCTCGTAAAGTGATGTATATTTCGCAGTCTTGGGGGCGTGTAGCTTTCAATTCAAGGGCATCGTGGAGGGCGCGAGGAAGGTTGCAGTACTGCGCGCGGTACAGTGCGAGTGGACAACGACGCGTTCTCTGGAGAGTTCTCTTTGAAACAAACGCCGGCATTGAACTACTCACAACGTTTGAGACTTCTCTTGGCAGTCTAGGAGGTTAGTATGACAATCGATGGGTTTGGATGGTCCGAAACGACCATCGAGTTTGATGCCCTACACCCTGGCGTCGAAGTTGGGGTGGTCACCACCCTCGGGGTGGTCTCCGAACAGTCATCAACACGTTCCTGGGCAGGCGAAGGGCTCACAAAACAGCCATGACATTTGATGGCCGCCAGGGGGGTTGTCAACTTCGAGAGCCGATTCTAAGACTGCACGTTCATGGGCAAACCCATTGGCACCGATCGATACCGCACACATCAGCATCGAGACAACTAGGACACGGAGGAGAAGGAGGAGGAGGGTTGGTGGAGACACGGACGAGGAAGGAGGAGGAGGCAGGGGGAGGAGGAGGAGAAGGAGGAGGAGGAGGGCGGAGGTTGCAGTGGGAAAGAAGCAAGAGCAAGGAAGAAAGAGAGAAGAGGGAGGAGGCAGTTCAAAGGAAAGGCTTTGTCGGCAGCAGCGGCGGCGCCCCTCGTCTCGGCCGTGCAGTGCTGGGCGTCCGTCTCTCTCTCTCTCTCTCTCTCCCTTCTTCCTCCTTCTCCTCCCTCCTCCTCCTTACCTCCTCCTCCTCCTCCTCCTCCTCCTCCTCCTCCTCCTCCTCCCCCTCCTTATCCTCCTCTTCCTCCTCCCTTCCCCTCTGGGCGCGGCAGCGGAGCGGCCTGCGCCTCGAAGCCATCACTGCGCCAGCTTGCGCTGGACCTCGGCCCGCAGCGCTGGCGGGATCGCCTCCACGGCCACTGACCTGGCCTGCATCGCGTCGATGTTGCGCTGGAGTGCATCCACCGATTGAGGCCCTTTCGACGACACCGACTGCGCCAGCGAAGCCACTGACACCGTCAAGTTTGCTTTGGCCACTGTCTGCTGCCACTCGTCTCGGGCCTCTTTGAAGCCCAACTCTGGAACGTTGAAGTCGCCAGCGATCTTCGTGAAGTCGGCCTGCTTCTCGCGAAGCTCACGCTCGAGAGACTTGATCTTGTTGATGATGCCGATCTGGCGAAAGATCGTGGTCCGCATGTGGGCGTAGATCTCGTCGAAACTCGACTGGTCACCAACGAAGCTATCGAGCCAACCGCTACCGTCGCTCATGCCACCAGCGATGGTCGCAAGCTTCTTGCTGACCTCGCTCGCCGCCCTGACTGCTTCTCCCACGCGTGACTGGGAGTGCGTGTTCATGGCATTCACGGCGGCGGCTTCCAAGGGTCCACGATCGCTGAGAAAGCTTTGAAGTCCTCGAAGCCATACTGCGCGAGGGCATCGTCGCAGTCGTCGGAGGCCGTCGCAGGAAGCACTTTCATCATCGATGAAAGCTCATCGAATGCGTCTTTGATCATCTGGTAGTCTGCATCCTGGCCCGTTGTTGTACACAAGAACTTCGCGAACAGCTGTGCCATCTGGAGGTTCGACCTCACATCCTAGCCCCTCATGTTGGTGGCAACCCTGAGGCTGGACCCGTCGCCGTCGTGCTTGATCGTCTTCATCAGAAGGTCTCCGATGCTCTCCAGCAGCATGCCCCTGCGGACCAACGTGCTGAACTCAGGTCCCTTCGCCAGCTCGTCGACGTCGGTCGTCCTCAGCAGCTCGATCTTCTGGTGGAGCAGGGCTACAGTCCTCGCGATGACGGTGATCTCAATCCCCCCGCTGATGGCAACTTTCATGTTGCGCTGGAGGGTGCTGTGCAGAGCGTCCGCGTTATTCTCGATGGGATCGCTTAGGTACTTGCGAGCCGCCTCCAGGATCTCAGCCTCGCCCCTGCAGGTCTCGGCAGCGTTGCGCTTGTCCAGCAAGCGAGCGTACATACCCGCCAGTCTACCACCATCCTCGACCAGCGCGAACTCCGCAGCCACAGAGAAGTGGTGCATGATCTCCTCGAGCTTGCCCAAGACGTCCAAGTTGACGAGGGCCTCGGAACTGTCGAGGATCGTAGTTGCCAGCCTCTTGATGGTGTCTTCGACTGCCTGCTCCGCCTTCAGCGTCGACGATGCCTTGCCACGGCACGTCTTCCTCCAATGGCCGATGGACGAGATTGCAGATGTAAGAGCATCGAGGCCCTCTTGATCGAGGTCTGCGGCTTTCAACTTCATGATCAACGCGTTCATCTTCGGAGCAGCTTGGAGGTCAGTCGACGCAGCCCGTCGAAACGAAGACTTCCATTCGGCCCAAGGTCTGTGCTTCCCGAAGGCTTCAGAGAGAGGCGTCCAATCTGTATCCGAGAACCCCCCTGTCAGCAAATTTGCCAGCAACGGCATATGTGGAGCGCAGTCCGAGAACGTCTCGGGGTCGCCGTTGCCCAAGTGGGTCAGCAAGAGCCCCGCCCCCGCAACCTTCTCGTAGTAGTCCTTGACGCTGGCGCTCCACTCTGGCATGGTAGCTCTGAACTGGTCGGTCAACCTGATGCCAAGCGCCTGCATGTGATCGACCAAGGCAGGCTTCTCCAAGCCAGGAAGCACCACGATGTCCATGCGGATCTCCCGAGACACCGCCACCCTGGAGTCGATGGACCCCGTCATGCTAGAGAGCTTGGGCTCGTACATGCTGAAGGCGTCGGCGCAAGCTGTGACAGGCGCGATCGCATCCGTGATCTGATCGATCGTAGGCTCGGCCAGCTGCAAGTACTTCCTGAGCAGGTCCTGTGAAAAGTTGGAGGCGCTCTCGACCTCCTCATTTGAGAGAACCTTGAGGTGCGCACCGATCTGATCCCAACTCATCTCGCTCAGGTTGTTCGCTAGCAGCGTCGCTGTCTCAGCCTTCTTGTACAATGTCTCAACCATGATTGCCATGCTGGGCGACTGAGGCTTGAACCTCTTCAAGGAGTACACGCGATCGCCTTTCAGGGCTCCGTCGAGGATGTCAGAGATGACGACGTCCTGCTTCAGCTGCTCCCACCGAATCTCGTCGTTGGCCAGGGCGCCCTGCGCGGCCTTCGGAACAACCTTGCGCCCAGAGCTCACGTGCGTCGCGTGGCTTGGCGCTGGCGACCTCGATCGGTCGCGAACTGGGGCAGGTGATCCAGGCCCGCCTGCTGGCGAATCCAAGGCAGCCAAGTTACCTGACGAAAGCCTCACGATCCGCGACGACGTAGGAGTAGCAGCCTTGGCCTGCGTCGCAGAGCTGGCGCCCGATTCTCGGCGAGCGGCAGAGCCCCTAGCGGTCGCAAACGCTGCCGCGGCCTTGGAGCCAGCGGGTCTCGGCAAGGCCGCGCCTTGCGAATCGCCCTCGCCATCGCCTGCATCGCCCTCAAGCTCGTCGACGTCCGCGTCCTCGATGGCCAGGAGATCCGAAGCAGCGCGCGATGCACCAGAGGCCTTTGGCGCCACCAGGAGCCCACGGCTGGTAGCCTCCGAGGCTGCAATGTCCTGCAACTGGGCGAGCGTCGGCACTTTGGCATTCCCTCTGAGTATCGTCGCCTGTTTCTGTCTGATCTTAGTGATCTCCTGCTTGAACGTCGGTTGCTCTCCTCCTGAGGCTGCCGCTTTCGAGGCCGTGATCTTGACCGTGCTCATGCGAACTTCTGTCCTGGTGTAGTTCTTGATCTTCGTGTAGGGCCTACTCGGGTGCTGGCAGACGACGCCAGTCGAGCTCACGCCTGGTTGAATGGAAGAGGCAACCCGAGTCTCCTCCACCTTGCACATCCCAGGCGATATGCCAGCCACACCCTTCGGGCAGACCTTCTCCGTCCACTGGTCCTTGGATAACTGTATCGACGTCTTGCTGATCTCCTGGCCGTAGATCACATCAACTTCGACGCTGCCGTGCTCCACAAGAGCATCTTCAATACTGGCGGCAAGCTCGGAGTCGGCCTGCCACTTACTCTCGCAGTCCTTGTTGAAGTCCCCGTCCTCATGGCACCTCTCGACAAAGTCTTGCCAGGCCATGTCCTGCTGGAAGTGGCGAATGAACCCCGTGTAGCACTGGTCGCAGCCGTGCATCGGCAGACCACTGCGTCCGCTGGCCTTGCCTCGAAAGCCAGACTGTCGATCCACGGGCTCCGAGCAGCGGGCGCAGGCCACGGGGTCGGCGCCACTGCCCGAAGCCTTGCCGCGGCGAGGGAGCGCAACCTTGCAAGCTGGAGCGCCCTCAGCGTCTGCTGATCCCTGACGCTTCCTGGCGCCCATCGCAGCTAATCTCCGAGCTGCCGGGTCGGATTTGAGTCCGGAACTCGTTCGGGCCCTCGCGGGCCGAAAAGAGACGACGCTGCCGTCGCTATGCCGAAAACACCGCGCCAAAACGGCTCCAAGACGGAGGATGGTGGAGGTTGGAGGGATTTTACCAGGGAGGATCCTCACTGATGGTGGATTTTACTAGGGTGGAGGTTGAATTGACTTACCAGGGTGGAGGGTGGAGGGCCCATGTCCTACCTCAGTCTCAGGCTCCAAGCTGGAACCCCGAGGGAAGGTCACAAGGGGGACCCCAAGGGAGGCTGCCTTGAGGGGCAGGGGTCCCGATGAGAGCCCAGGGCGCCACGATGAGGCCAAAAAGTGAATCCCAAAGGAGGGCCCCATCACTACGCCTACTCCTAACGTCCTACTGGTTTGCTACTCTATCGCGTTGCACCTCGTGCACCTATCAGACCTACAGTGCCCTAACTTATGACCCGTGTCCTGCGGCTTGCTTGGCGTATGTCATTTGGCCTGTCCTACCCTTACCTGGCGTACCCTACCTGAGCCATGACGGCATCAGCTGCCTCTCTACTTGAGCCTGCTCTGAGCTGAGACCCTACAACCCAGGCGCCTCCGCATATTAGCTTAGTATCCTACTTCCCTGTTGGGCTCCAAGGGTGAAGCCCTAAGGGTTGGCCCCAATGAGCTCCAGGGGAGGCGCCTTGAAGGGCAGAGTCCGATGCATGAGTCAAAGGGGCCAAAGGAAGGGAGCCCAAAGTGAGGTCCAAGGAGGGCGCGCCAAGACACCCCGAACGCACCTGCCTACCTACTCAACCTACCTACCTACTCAACCTACTCAACCCCCTGGGGCGCGGGCGCAGATGGGGGCACGAGGAGCAGGACGAGTAGCAGTAGGAGGTGCGGGGGGAACAGGGGTAGGAGTAAGAGGAGGAGGGGGAGGAGGAGGGGCCATTTCAGATAATTGTTTTAGGATGCATTGAATACCCCCTCCCTCGCGGGGCATACCATCGACGGGCGGATGGGGGTAGGAGTAAGAGGAGGGGGAACATTGGAAGCAATGAGAATAGACAGAGGAGGAGGAGCTGCAGCAGTGGAGGAGGAGGTGCGGGGTGCAAGAGGGGCAGGTGTAGTAGGAGCAAGGATACCCAGAGTGCTCACGCGGCCTCAAGAACGCACGACTAATGCAACGCGTACAGCGAGCAACGGCAATGACTCGCTGAAGCGAACGGCGACCAACGTTGTCTGCAAATGTCTGTAGGCCAAGCGTGTGCACGTGAGCAGCCATCAACGAATTGCGTAGCATCGCATAACACAGCATCGCACTCAACTGTGGCCTGCTCGCGTAAAGCACGCTAGGCAGTGCTATGGCGGGCGGCCAGGGGATATAGCGAAGCCGCCTTCGTTTATTATCAGGCCAATGTTGTTTCGCTCCTGCTCCTCATCCTGCTTATCCTCATCTTCCTCCGCCCTTCCGCCATCCTTCTCCAGTCCCTCCTAGTGACCCCCGCGTCCTCCTCATCGCACTCCGCGGCCCTATTCCTCCTGGTCCTACTCCTTCTCCAGTGGACAGAGACTGTGATTCAGCAAACCGAGCACTACAATCGGATACAACAAGACAAGAGCGCACATCGAATTTGCCATCAACGGGTAAATGCCTACACCGATAGAAGAATATTGACCAAATGACGACTGCGTTCAATCGGAGCCCGCACGCATTGAAAAGAACACCCTCGATGGCACCTGTTATAATGCAAAGAACGAGCGTACGCGACGCCCGAGAGCCAAACCATTATGAAACGAACATGCGCCCTCCATCGCGGTCCAAGCCGACACGTGTCATACTACCATTGTTTGTTGTGCGTAGACGCGCGTGGACCGTTCAGCACATGCGCGGGCGTGGCTCCAAATAAAGGTGCCCGCCATCCAGGCGGCATTACATCTCAAGAGGAAAGACACGCACCTCAATCACGAAACAAGAAGCAACTGATCAATCAAGTGCAGCAACAACTTCTGATAATTCAAAGTGTCACAGCCACAGCAACGCACATCGGTCACCGCCGCGCCTCAAGAAAAGATACATGGGAATGCGGGGCGGCGCTTCACGGATGACCCCGAAACGTACCAACCGTGAGCAATCATCGTTGCACGTGATTGCGCACGCATGGCTCTATTCAAACGCGTTTACCAAACACAGTGCATGCCTTGGCTGTTGCCGACGTGGCGTGGATGCAAATGGGCGCCAAACGTTGAATGGGGAACAGCAAGGATGCAACGGGTTGCGGCAGCCCAGAAACGGCCAGAAAGTGGAATGTCACAGCGAAAATGCCCAACAATGGAAGAATCACCATCAAATAAGATCGGCAGCCCATGAGGGGCACGCGGCGCGTGAGACCCTGCCAACGCAAACGCGCGTCGAATCGAGGAAGTCAGCTTGGAATGGCACGCAGACGGTTTGTGGATGCAAGCGGGGCCAATGGATGCATGCCCGCCACGTGGTTCGACGCGCCGAGAACATCCCCCAAATGGCAGCTGTGCGGCCATCCCGTGGACCGACACGGGGTCCTGATGACGGGGCGGCAGACAACGCAATCTATGTGGCCGTTTGCTATGCAACCAGCACGCGCTTCGCGCTTTACGTGTCAGACGCGCCACCACCACCCCACCACCACTATTCCCCGTCCGCGACCATGGTGCACAGAACCGCGCGTGGACTTACATACTTACACAATGCTACCAATCGCGCTGCGATGGGCACCGCCATATTCATCCCAGCCGCGCATTATGGGCGGCAGCAAGCGCGCCCAACCGATGGCTCCCAGGGGTACCGAAGATTTGTACTAACTGCACGCGCCTGATGGGAAACGCTGGTTAAACCAATCGCGCGCAGCGGCGCGCGAACCCCTGCATTGAACGGGCGGCCGCCAAGGTGCGGCGCCGCCGCGCACGCAACCAGAACGCGCGCGCATGGCGACGCGCGGCGCCCTCCCATGGATCGCGGCGACATGCGACACGTCCAGGGTTGCCCTCAACCGCGATCGCGACAACTCCAGACGGCAGTTGCGGCGGCGCTGGCTTCAATCCATGAGCAGATGCGTGGAGGGCCCGAGCTGCGCTCGGCGATGGCCCACTGCTTGCGTGGAGCAGCGGTCGCGCCTGGGCGCCAGAGTGGCGCGATGCGCGCGCGCGGCCGATGCCGCGCGAGCGCATGGGGCCCGCGGGGCCCACTGCGCGCGGCCGACACCCCCGCGAGCAATTGGTGGGCCGTTTTGAATGCGCAACCCTGGCTGCGATGTCGCGCAGCGGAATCAACCGCGCGCGCGCGGTTGCGCCGTCGAACGCCGCCGATCGGTTGCGAGCGCGTCGGGCGCGCGCGCCCGAATGCGCCAGGGGCCTAACGAACCCTTGCGGGCACGATGCCGCTCGCGCCGAGCCGACGGCGCGCCCGCGCGCCCGACAGATGGAACGCGATGTCATGTGGGTTTGGCGCAGGGGAGGCCCACGCGCATGGGCGCCGCGCGCAGCCGAACCCGCCGCGCGAGATGCGCGAACCGACGCCATAGGCGACAGGCCGCGCGATTGCCGAGGCGCGCTGCCGCGCGCAGCGCCCCCCCCCTCGGCAGTCCTCGGTGCTGCTTGCGCCGACGTGGTCTCACTCCGCCGCTCTGCGCAGCCAGGCTGGCTCTGCGCTTGGCCCGCGCCCGAAGGGGGCGCGGTCCGATAGCTGTCCGCGCGCGCCGAGAGGGCGCCGCCCTGTTCCGATATCCGACGAATCGAGCGCCCGCGCCGCGCCGATGCACCGAACGCGCGCGGAGGCGGTGCGCATGATATCGCGCGGCGATTGCTTGCATGCCGCAGCGGAGCGCTCCCGAGGCGCGCGCGCCCCCCCGACGTGCGCGCGCAGCGCGCATTTTTTTCCGCGCGTCCACTTAGGTGCCGCCGTCGGCAGCGACCGCGCTCTGAACCCGTCGGGCGCGCGAGCGACAGCCCGCTACGCGCCGAACTTTGCGACCTCTCTGCTCGAACCCCCCCCGCCACGGAACTTTTGGGGGCGCCCCTGTAGATTGCGAAAATTCAGGACTCCCGACCCCATCGTTCGGGGTTGATTGCGATGTTCGCAGCGTGCCACGGGCGACTTGCAAGCGTACGTCCCTAGCAAGTTCCGAGCACCCGCGCGATGATCAGGCGGGCTGGGCACGGCGCACCCGCGCCGCCGCCGCTGGGCGAAGGTGCGATGGCGGAGCTGATGAGATGACCGATGGGCAGGAGGGGGGAGGGTGGCGCGCCGCGGGCGCTGCGTCGGGGGAGCGCAGCAACGAACGCGCCACGCGGGGCGAGCTCGGCGGGGAGGCGCGGCGAGGTTCGGCTGGGAGAGGCGGCGGAGCAAGCTCCGCATGCCCCTGCAAGCCGCTTCAGGGCAGCCCAGCGCCGCTGACCGAGGTGAGAGGGCGCCGAGCTCGCGCCGCGGCGCGCGCCAGCTGCCCAAGGGATCGCCTGCGCCGAGCCCCGAAGGTGCCTCGGCTCGCCACAGGGCCACGAGGGGCGCCGCACGCAGTTCACAGACGCGCGCCACGATCCGATGGCGGTCGCGGCCAGGTGGGGGGGGGGGGTCCCGATGGCCGCGCGGGTGGGCTTTGCCCTCTGGCGTGGAGGGCCCGATGACCTTCTGATGGGCTTTGATGACCCCCCGCGTGCCGTCGAAATTCGGTGATGACCTTTCGATGACCTTTTGATGACCTTTCGATGACCTTTTGGTGACGTTTGATGACCCAGCCGCGCGCCGCTGAAATCGACGATGATGTTTGATGGGTTTTGGTGACTTTTGATGGGTTTTGATGACGTCTGATGACGTTCTCGGCGGCGGGCGGCCGATGGGTGCCTGATCGGTTTTGATGAGGTTTCGATGGGGGGTGCGATGGGGTTTTGATGGGTTTTGATGACGTCGCTCCTGGTGCTGAAAAATGACCATGACCTTTCGATGGTGGTTCGATGGCCGCCGCCACGTGCTCGCCCCGCCGTAGTGCGTCTGGCGATGCTCCAGAGGGGGGGGGGGAGGGGGGGCAGCGGCCGCTGGCGTTGCGGCGCGCGCGCCATGGCGCCGAGCGAGCGGTGGCGGCGGGCGGAGGTGATCAGATGATTGACCTGCCTCAGACTAGGCGAGGTTTGCGCGCGGCGGCGGGGACCGACCTGCACTGTAGCGGCGCGCTCCGCTGCGCTTGCGGAGTGCCAACCCCTCGCGCCGCAATGGTGCATTGGCGTCGCAGCAGCCCCTGCATCGGCGCGATTGCCGCGAAGAGTGGCGCCCCTTGCTCATGAAACCGTCGGCGGCCCCGCCAGCGCCGAGCCTTGGTCGTCCAAGTCGTTCCCCAGCCCATGCCGCCAGCCGTTGAAGCACGCAGTGGGACGTTGGAGCCGACGCGCGCGCGGTCGCTGTCGTCGCGCCCGCTGTCGCCTCGCGCATGGCTATTGTAGCCGATGCTCCGCGCGCGCGTGGCCGCTCCGCAAGTAGCCGCGTTCGCCTGCGATGCAGCCGCTATTGCTCCAACTGCCGCCCGCGGCGGCCACTGCGCCTGCATTGCGCGTTGCGCCGCCGCTGGGCAAGCGCCCGCCCCATTCGCGCGGCATCCTATCCATCGCCGCAACGCGCGATGCGAACTCAGCCGCTGTCGCTGGCAATGGGCGATGGCGCCGCGGGCCCTCGCGGCGGCGAGCAGACAGATGCGCGGCCTCGCGGCCGCAATTTCAATCGCCCGCGTTGGCACTGCATCGCGCGAAGAGCCCGACGGTGCGAGCGACGCTGTGGCGCCGCCGATGGCGCGCCGCGCCGCTCGGGCACCGTAGATACGCTTGCGCGCGCGCGCGGAGTTTGCGCGGTCGCGCGCACGACCGCTGGCGGTTCAAAAGCGGCGTTCGCGGGAATGCGTCGGAACACGCGTGGATGCGCGCGACGACTCGCCCGAAACCCAGCCCCGACCCTTTTCGTGCACGTCGGACTTGAACGCGGTCAGCGCCCCAGGCGGATATGCAATTCGGAGGTTGCCCGCGCCGCAGGCGGTGCGCCGCGTCCCCGCGCCATTCGTCTTCGCGCCCGCGGCGGGAAGCGTCGTTGCCGACTCCCTCGGGCAACGCGCCCAATGTTGTCGCGGCGCGTTGCTCGCGCAACCCTGCCGCCCCTTCCACCCCGACCGACCCCGTCAACTGCGCCGCCGCGGCTACAGCTGCGACGCCCCAAGCAACTGACGGCGGCTGCGCTACGCCGCGCAGCACATAAGCTCCTCGTTCATGTGTTCCACCGACCGCTTGGCAGCGGTAGTGGCCACGGTGGTCCGCCGCAGCCGCCAGATGCCGCCGCTTGGAAGAGGGCGCAATGCGCTTGTGGCGGCATCCCTCCAAAGTTGACAGTCGCGCGGCGCGGGCGCGGCGGTTGATAGGCTACGGTGAGGAGGTTGACCGACGCCCTGCGCGGCTTGCACGCGGTGGACAATACTTGCGGTCGGGTGGGCGCCCCACGACCAACACTTGAATATCCTCGTTGTTGTTGCGAAGAGGCCTGTTGCGTTGCGACGCTCGTGCGCACCCGCAGCTCGCCTTGAATTTGCCAACTTTCGGGCGCCTCGGCCAATCCTGCAGCGGCGGGAATTTCATTGCCGAGCTGAGTCGATGCATTCAAGCGAAGCCGCGCGATGGCGGCCGTTGCGTCGACGACGCTCGGCGACGGCTGTGGTTGCAACGACGGCGGGGCGGCTGCCTGCCGCAGAACGCGGCGACGGCGACTGTCGGTTGCGGCAGCGCGATGCCGCGCAAGGCCGCCGCGCCGTTGAACGCCCTCCCGCGCCGTCGGGGCTCTCGCGCCTTAACGCGCGGCTATGTCTCATGCGGTAGCGCCGGTATAAAGCACGGTCGCCCACGTTGCGCGTGGCGCCTTGCCGTGAACGGCGGCCTTGCCCGAGACAGCCATGACCCCGCTGGGAGCTGGCATCGGAGCCGCCAGTCGGCGGCTTGGACAGCGTGGCGTGCACCTGCGAAGCGCGACGCGTGATCAACGCCAGCCGTGGTGCGCAATGCGCGCTGCGGGTGCATTCCGCGCTGCCTGCGCACGGGGCGAACCGTGGCGCCGCGGTGCGACGGTGGCGCAGGTTTCGTTCGCTTTCGGTCGTCGTTGTCGCCGTGCGAGCTCCATTCTGTCTTGGCGCGCAATCCACGTTGCCCTTGTTCAGGATGGGTCGCGGCGCCAGCACCGACCGCCGCGCCGTCGAACGCAACTGCGTCGGCATGCGCCAAGCTGCGCGCGCGCCGCTAGCTGAGCGCGCCGCATTGCCGCGCTGGCAGCGCGACCACGCGAGGCAGGGATGCCGCGCGTGCCGCGGCACGCGCATCTTCAGTAGACTGTTCTCCCTCCACCCCCCGCAGCCATGCTGCCTGGGCGCCCCTCCAAAGCTGGCAAAGACGGCGCCGAAACGGCACAGACAACGCCCAAGATTGGCCCAATAACCACCCTGAACCCAACGTGGTGGCGTCATGACGCGGCCTTGAACCGACGGCCGCCACCAAGAAGCGCCATTGGGCTTCCTCACGAGAAGCACAGAGAGGCCACCTAGAGCCAGAGAGGTCACCACGCCCCCCCCCAAGATACCCGTGGAGACCTTGTTTGGTCCTGCCGAGGCCACAAGACACATTGCGCGCTACGGGTTGCACTGAAGGGGCCTCACGCAAGCACCCCCTGCGCCTTGAACGCCACTCCTCCTCACCCATTCACCTTTTACCCACGCGTGCCCCCTCGGCGTCACAAGACCCCAACGGACATCCAAGAAGCACCGCCGCAACCCAGCCACCGCCAGTCCTCCTTCTCCCTTCCACATGGCCCATCGCCCACCATCCTGACCAGGATGCCCCCGCCCCCGCACCCTCTTCAACCCCGCGCCCCCATCTCCCTCCTTCTCCGCCACTTCTCCTCCCCAACCACCGCAATCGTCCTCGGCGTAGCCCTCCTTCTCCTTCGTCATCCTCCCTCATCCTTTCCCCTCGCCCATCCATCACCTCCATGTCGACCACCCCTCGCCCCCATCATCCTCGCCGTTCTCTTCGCGCGTCGTTCCCCTTCACCCCGCCGAATGCCCCGATCCTTCGGCAGTGCCATCAGCTCGGGTTCGCTTTCGGGTTCCTTGTCTGAGTCGGCGGCGTTGCAGGTAAAGCCGCGCGGGGTCATCGGGAGCTGCCGAAAGACATGTGAGTAACAACCGAATGCGATAAACATCATTAGCCTTAGGGAAGAGAAGGTTGGGAAGTCAAACTAGGGCCGAAGCGTGAAGTAGTTTCGGCGGACCTGGAACACACCCCTGAGAAGCACCTGAGGTGTCGAACGGACGGGCCCTGCTTTTGCTTTGGAAATTTCGGCGGGGGGCGAGTCATATTTGTGGGCGTCGGCTTCCCGCGGGGTCAGCCTCAGGTTGACCCCCCCCCCCCCTCTCCTTCCCACTACTGTTGCCATCTTGGCTCGCACGTGCTTGTACTTAGCTCGAGGCGGAGACGAGCCCAACTCCTGCGGGCCTCCACCTGGACGCCATCAAGGCAACCCCAAGGGCTCGCCACCTCGGTCGCCATCATTTTCACCACGCTCTTTGGAGGCGAAGGCGGCAACCAGATCAAGGCCAAGGCTCATCGCCTCGTGCCTCGCACGCCGCCGATCCTCCCAGGATGGTTTCCAGGCGTGAACGTGGTCCCAGCGCGCGAGGCCAGTCGCCTCTGTGACCTCCAGCCAACTGCAGAGCAAGCCATGGCAACGGCCCTTTGCCTTGCTGGCAGGACCGGGCCTCACCGACCGCGCGAGGTAACAGCCTGGCCCTTCCATGTGGGACGGCACGAGGCAGTGCGCCACCATCACCTTCGTGGTGTCGTAATATCTGATGACACCACTCTTGTAGCGCCAGACCAGCTCCGCTGGAAGCTTGCCGACGCCCCTCGGCACCAGCGCAGGCTCAATTGGTTCAGGCGGTGGAGGGACGCCATCTCCGACCGCAGCTGGCAGGGCGGGCGGCGGATGGCCCGCGGGCGGCGGCAATGGAGGCTCGTCGTCACCGAAGACGGTGCCGATCGCAGAGTCGATGGCACCCTCGACTGCAGCCTCCAAGCCGTCGGCGCCGACAGGGATCCAGTCGTCCCCGTCCTCACCGTCGCTGCCGCCCTCGCCCTCTCCGCTGCCCTCTGCCTCCGCGCGGTCCTCGGCGCCCGAAGCTCCCTCTCCGTCATCAGAGGATGTCTCGTCTGGGTCGGGGATGCGGCCGCCGTCCGAATCGTCGGCGTCCGAGCTCGAGGAGCTCGACGACGATGAACTCGACGACGTCGAACCCGACGGCGAACCCGATCTGCTCGAAGGCTGGACTGGATCTGCAGAATGCCTCGCCCGCCCTCTGCCCCTGGATCCGCCACGAGGCCCGCGCCCGCGGCCTCGACCCCGACGGCCCTGACTTGTCCGCCGAGCGCGTGGCCTCTTCAGCTGGGGCCCGAACTCCTCCGACAATTTCCGGACATGCAACTTCCGCGGCTCGATCAAGTGGACACGTTTGGATCTACCAAGAAACTGCCAAAAACTGATTGTCATATAAGATTTTGGAATAAATGACTTGACCATCTCCCACAACGAACGCCAAAACTGCGTAGGGTCGTGCGTTCGCATGGGCGATATACCCAGGGCCTCTGCATCATCTCTCGAAGAATCTCGCGCCAACTCAACAAGTGTAGGTCCAAATGGCTTCGAATAATGGAATGCAACATGGAAAAAGCGATGCCCCTTACCATCGCCAGCGGCCAACGCGGGCCCATCGGAAAACAACTCATCATCATGTAAGTCGGCTGAAGGGGCATGAGCAGCAAAAAAGGCAAAACGAAGTACAACCTCACCCTTGACGAGAATGGCCCTCGTCTGCTTGCGGTCAGCACTGCGCCACCGCTGAAAAGCAGACTTGATGTGTGCCTCGAACTTCGCTAACTCCAAACCGTCGCCCTTGTGAACGCACATCTCAGCAGCATGACATCGCCGACGAACGATGGGAATCCTAGGGTGGCAGGGGGGCAACTGGCAGCCGTCACCGTCTGGTGCATCGCCTCCCAGTCCAAAGCCCTCTGCGCTGCAGACAGATCCCCAGCCGCGCTGATAGCGCGGGCCGAATCGTCAGCAACAAGTTGCGGCCGCCTGCGGTACTTCACAACAGTGCCAGCGTCAACGTCAACATCAGCATCTCCAGTCGGCGCCAATGCAGCATCCACGATCGCAAACGTGCCGTCAGGCGCTGTCCTCCGATCATGTTTGATCGCAGTGCTCGCTCTGCTCACCAATCCAGCAACGGCGTCCTCATGCGAAGCCCGCTGACGCCGAAGAAAGAGGACACGCTTTCTAGCCGCGAATGCGGCCTCCAGAATCGGCGAGGGTACATCTGCGAATGCGGACTGCTCTCGGTGGCCCTCTGCTGGGAGAGCGTCCTGTCGGGGCCGCTGCTGTTGATGCGGCAGGAGGCCCAACGCAGGCGCGCCGTGATCGGCAGGTGGAACCGCGTTGGCACGCGGCTTCCTCTCGAAAGCGCGCTCGCCATCACGGTGCCGATCCCTGGCGATCGCAGCGAGCAACCTGAAATGCTCCAGCTCCTCGCCATCCAGCTGCCTGAACTGATCCGACAGCGCGGCGGCCGTCTCCTTATCCAGCCAGCGGCCGTTCACGTGCACAAGCGCTCGCCACATCCAGAACCTCAGGCTGCCCCGCCCGCGCTGAGGCCGGTGACGCGGCCTCGGCGCCCTGGGCTCGCACGCGGCGCGGCCTCGGTCGTGACGTGATGGGTCTGGTCCCAAATCCCCAGCCGAATGAGCTGCAAAATGCGCGCTCGTCTCCTCAACAATCTCAACGCGCGTCCAAACCCTGAAACGAGCGCGTCGCTGATTGACCGAATGGAGGCGCTCCACGTCGGCCGTGTCCGTGTCAAGCAGGACAACGGCGCCCTTGAGCTCGGCCATGGCCGTCGCCGAGCCCTCGGCACCTCTGTAGAAGTTCAAGAAGTTCTCTGTGTATGAATCCAGCAGGCACGGCTCTGTGCGCCGCAGCTCGTCGATAACGCCAGGATCCTTCAAAGCGTAAAACAATTTCATGGGCCATGAACGGTTTTTCCTGAAAACAAGATGGTACGCTGTAGCCCCCATTCGAGCCAAAAGCCGATAAATTGTCAACGCAGTCTCTTCAGAACGATATTGCACAGGCGCCCAAGCTGACGAATCGAATATAGCAGCATACACGTCCTTGAGCAGGCATCTGGTGTCAGCGCCCTCATACGCCAGCCAAGCTTGGTATGTTCGCGCTTCGCCCCGAGACACCTTAAGCTGCTGCAGCCTTTCGAAGGAAACGCCAGACGTTGCCAACTGCTTCAGCAGGTATGCGTCCGTGAGAGCTACCATGCGGGACGCAATAAACACATCATCCGCCAACCTGCCGCTGCGCATCCACGCCCTGGTGCCGAGGATCCTGACGTTCTGTTCCTCCCTGAACGCGCTGAGCTCATCAGCGCCGTCGCCGTCATCACCGGCCTCGCGCCCAGGAGCTGGGGGTAGCCCTGGAGGCTCGGGACCCCTGCCGTGGCCAGCGGCAGCCAGCTCGTCGGGCTGAGCTCGCGCCTCAGGTTCCTGCTGGCGCCGCCGCTTGGCCTGCCGAGGCTCTGGCACGCCGCGCAAGTAAGCCTGCTGGAGAAGCCCGTGGACTGCAGAAGGAAGGCCGATGCAACGATGGCTCTTCATTTTGTTCGTCCAGTTCGCACGGTTGAGAACGTCCATAGACCCAAACAGCGCAGCCACGCCGTAACGGCGCATAAAAAAAAACGTGTGGTCTCGACTGCGGCAGCACCCGTTGCAATAATGCTCGATGACACAAATTTTCCGAATGCCGCCGTTGTAGAGCCTCCTGCACACAGCCTCTCTGAACTGGAGGCCAGCGTCAGCGGTGTCGCCAAAGTAAAGGTCGAACACAGCCTCCCTGTGAGCCGTTGCCTCGGCAGAACAACACCCCACGCGGACCGCAACCTGTTCATCGTGGATGAGCCTGGCGTTGTGCCGCACAGCGATGAGGTGTTCGGAGGACAAAGTCAGCTGACACCGTATCATGTTGCTGTCGGTGGGGCAGAGGACCGCGCAGCCCTGCTCGGCGACCTTCTTTTTACCGTGGGCGCGGCAAATGACCAGAATCTGGGCACGAAGAGGGTGCTGCACGGTCAGCATGCGTTCGTTCTTCAGGTTGCTTCCTGCGCCGTCGCACATGATGACATCCACTTGCCGAGGGATCCGCTCATCCACCAGTCTGTCATACACCTGGTCCAGCTGCCGATGCAAACACGTATTGATGATCTCCGCAGTCGGCGACTCTAGCACACCAATGTGCGTGGGGGTGTTGGCAATGACATGGAGGAAGTCGTCTCTGTCTCCGAAACGCCTGCGTAGCACCATGTTGAAGCCAGCTTTGATGACAAACAGCTCTCGTGTGCCAGCACATCGCTCGACGATGGTGTCGGTGTCATACTGCTGGGCGACCTGAGTGGTCACTCGGCTGCGCGTGCCGTCGTACTTCCTCTTGCGGAAGAACATGACAGCATCCGTCCGAGGGCCGCCAGCAGCCTCTGGGCAGCGCGACGCCTTGCAGACGGCCAGGAGTCTCGGCACGATGGCAGCAACATGCCTTTGGCCAGTCATCCAGGCGGCGTGTCCAACAGCATACACCTTCTCGCGAAATCGATTCGCGAAGAGGCCGAGTCGAGAAGACAATCGCGAAACGCTCTCCAAACCAACTGGCTGCGAGGTGTCTGGGTACACCCGCTGAATCATCACAGTCGCCACGCTGGCAATGGGGTCGGTCGGGCCGACGGCGGCGCGCTGCCCCAAGGGCGGCCCTGCTGCGGCCTGGCGCTCCGCCAACGGCAGCGCAGTGTCCCGCGGCTCCAGTGCCACGATAGCGCCTCCCTCCGCGAGCCCTGGCGGCACGTCAGCCGCGTCCAGCCAGTTCTCCTCTTGGCTGCAGCTGTCCCCGCCCGCCCTCGCGGGCGGCGGCGCCTCCAGCGCAGGCGTCGGCACGCTGAGAGGGCTGAACTCCTCGTCGCTGAGCCACTGCTCAGGCGAGGGAGACGCCATGACTCGAGAAGTCGCACAGGCCGTAAACGGTTTGATAAAAATGGTTACGGTGGAAGGGGCGTCAACTCTCGGAATCGCATGTCACCGTGGGAACTGTTGCGGTTGTTGATGTTTGCACGCGTGTTGGCTGCATCGCACCAGCATCTTACCTACTCGGCACCAAGGGTTGCACCACATAGGTTGCACCGCGCGTAGGCCGTCATGTAAGGCCATACTTCTCTACTTACTATTTAGGCTCCAAGCAGGAACCCCAAGGGAGGCACCACAAGAGGGGACCCAAGGGGAGGCGCCTTGAGGGGCAGGGGCCCGATAGGGGGTCAGGAACCACTGAGGAGCCCCAAGGGAGTCCGAAGGAGGGGCCCAAACAGCTTCGCACGCACTGTAAGTGCACACACAGCGGCTCGCGGTGTTCCTAACATTAAGTTCAAATTGTAGTGTGTGTTTGATGGTATGTAAGGCCACCCCAAACTGTGATCAACTTGTGTTGGGGGCGTTGGCCTACCCATCAGACCCCCAACTCGAAATAGACAAGCGGCGTGTTCATCCCATCGAACTATCAACTTTGAAAGCGCAACCTGGGGGGCATCAAACCCCATCAAATGAAGTAATACACGATAGACAAGGCGGGTAAGTCTCAACACAACGTAGGCAGTCGAGGAAGAAGGAAGTGCAGACACGCACGGGGATCAGGAGGTCGATCGCATGTTTGCCCCTCGGCCATAGGAGAAGTTAGGAAAACAAGTCAAGTCCATCCTCCTCCTCCTCCTGCTCCTGCTCCTCCTCCTTTTTCCTGCTCCGCCTCCCAATGAGGCCGATCGGCCCTGAGCCCCGCGAGGCCTGTGGGCCCCATGAGCCCTACGAGGCCGACAAGCCCTGCGAGCATTTCAGGCTGGGCTCTGCGTGAGCCTCAGGCTGCTCGAGGCCCGTGCGAGAGGCCGACGGGCCCTGTGTATCCCACGAGGTTGGTCGTACCCAGGTGTTCCTTGAGCCCCAGGAGCCCAATGGCCGCATGGGCCCTACGACCTCATGATCCTTATGCTGGTGAGCTCTGTGAGCCCTGCAGTCCCTATTGCGCGTGCCAGCCCTGACAGGCGCAATGCGGCCGATGGGCCTTGTGAGCTTTATGAAGCCGATGGTCCCTATAAGCCCAAGAGACCGACAGGCCCTCTGAGCCCGATGAGGCCGATGGGCCTGATAAACCCGATGGGCCCTCAGAGCCCTCCCTCTTTCCCGTTCCTCCCCCCCTCCCTCCCTCCGCATTCTCCCTCCTCCCTCGCTATTGATGCCCCTTCCCTCATCCGCGGCGGCGGCGGTATTTATCCTGGGGGTGAGGGCGGCTGCACTGATGATAAAACACACACGCGATTATTATCATTCGTATTACTATTATTAGTTTAGCTTTAGAATTACTATTCTCATGATTACTATTACTAATATTAAAAGATGCATATTACTAGTATTGCTTATATTAGCTTTGACGTCATATGCAATGACAGCGGGACACCGTCACCGCCGAACCGCAAAGGAATACAACGCTGAAGGAAATCGCGCACCGAGCCCAATGTACATTGCGCAGGGTACAAGTGAATTCCCAGGAAGCCACAGCACGCGACCGGGCACCGCGCACAAACAACTTCTGCGCGCCACCACTGGACGCCAAGGGACACGTCCAGCGGGCGCAGCCTGGAGGCAATCACACGGCCCCAACCCGCCCGGATGACATCGGCACAATCTAGGCCGCGCGCAACACGACAGCGACTGCAACACAAGCAATGGACGACCCCAGACTACCGCCCCTCCCAGGGGTGCGGTGCGATGGCGGAAGGACCTTTAAAAAACTCATGTTTGCCACATTGTTCTCTCCCGGAAATCCCCCCTCCTCCCTCCATGATTATCCTTCCCCTGTTCCTCCCTCATCCCTCCTCCCCCTTCACCCCTTTACTCCTTATTCCCTGCTCCCCTTTCCCTCCCTCCTCTCATGCCTCGGTCATCATCGTTCCCTTTCTTTTCCACCATCCGCTCCCTCCCTCCACTCCCTCCCTCCCCTCCGCTTCCTCCTTGAACGACAATACAATTCACCTCGAAGTTTTCGATGCGGCCCTGGGGGGACAGATTTCACGGCAAATCCCTCGGCGCCCTGTGCACGCCATTCCGTTGCGCAGGACGTTCGTGGGGCGTGGGCCCTCGTGGGCTCACACGCTTGCATTTGGACACGCTTCTAAGCAGTGCGCGGCGCTCTGCTCGGGACCCCACCATCCTCATGCAGTGGCAACCACCACCACCATCACCATCCTGCCCTCCTCCTTCTAGACCCCGTCCTCCTCATCCTACTCCAGCTCCTCCTCCTTTTCACTCTCTTCCTCCTACTCCTCCCCTCCTTCTCCTGCGCCACCTCATCCCTCCTCTACCTCAGACCTCCCCCACCATGCAAAGAACATTGCGCATCAGAACTACATTGTGCTACAACCCCCAGCCAATCCCCGAGCGGGCAGCATTCGAGCATGGGCGGGGTGTTGTAGCTCAATGTCGGGCAGCGCTCTCGCGAGCGCCGCAGGCTGCTTTCCGGGTCACAACATGGGCAGGGGGCGAAAACGTGATTTGAGTGTTCTTGACCTGCCTTGAACGGTCTGAGGAAAGTAGTCGGCGGGACTTCCCGGAGAAGAACTTGAACAACTTAGTTGTTCATGAAATGCCCCCTAACGTTCACATGCTTTTCCATGGCTGCGCAGACAAATCTCTCGAACAAACAAGGTGATCAGAAAATGCCCCCCTCACAGTCGCCAGTGCCGTTGACAGGGTTTAGCAACAAATCTCCTGAACAACGTACTTTCTCATGGGTGTTTCAGGACGGGTGCCGCTGAACAGCCAGGTTGTGCTGGATATATACCCCACCATCACTATTACCTGGTCACCAGCTTTTTGACCACCATGACTTCAAACCATTTGCGGGATCCTGGATAATTTGTTTGTCAATGGGCTTTTCCAGGGCTGATCCAGGACATGTCGAACAACCACCTGCCCCAGCTGTCTCCGGGAGACTCCTGGGGCCGAACGCAGATGGGGTGGGCCAGAGGAAAGGCCGCCACCGCCAAGAGCGCTGGCGCCCAGGGAGGCCAACGCGGTGTCCCGTGGCTCCCTCTTCCAGGTTGATGTGCAACTGTCTATTCACTTGCCTGTGGTTCGTGGCCATAACGCGGCGGCCAAAGTTCATCCGTCCTCCCTCCCTCCTTCCACGTCTTCATATCTCCGCGTCCCTCCTCTCCCTGCCTCCTCTTTCACCATCTCTCAGACGGCATGCAATAGGTGTAACGACAGGCTGAGTCCAAATAGTGTCCCCTCCTTCTGTCCTCCTCTCCATTCATGAATCGAAGGTAGCGTAAGATGACAAGGTGTTTCGCTTCTGCAAGCGCATGCAGCAAGAGGAACCCTTGCCAAAATTGGAACTGCAAAAACACTTCTTACACATGCTTCGGCTGACCCGACCCATGGTGAACCCAAATCGACCAACGCTCGAGGGAGTGTAAGTGGCAACTGGCCCATCCTCTGTCCTCTTCCGCCTCACCCCCCTCGTTCCTACTCATCCTCTTCTTCCTCTATCGCATTCATCCTCCGTCTCATCCTCATCCTCCACCTCAGCCCCTAACTGCAAGCCATCACCGTCGAGCCGTTCTTTTGCCGCTCGGGATGCACCCCGTGCATGGGGAGACCTCACTGCAGGGATGATCCAATGGTGGCGCGATGCGCGCGACGGCACATACGAGCGCCAGCCAGGCCTCGAGTCGCTCAGGGCGCGTACCGCACCGCGCCGTTGCTGCACGCATCGGCAATCCTGGCTTGACCCTGCCGCGGTTGGCCCACGACCACCCGACCCGTACCCGCCAGCATCGTCCAGCCTGCAGGGCCAGCGACGCATACCACGGCGCGGCGGCAACCCCGTCCACCTGAGGCGGCGCGGGACGAGCTGCGAGCCTGCCACAACTGATCACAGGAAGCCGCCGCGCTCGCGACCAGCACGAGGCCTCCGCGCGGGCAGACCCAGCTTCGTAGGACACCTGGGCGAGCCGTCCGTGGCGCAAACACCGCTAAGGGGCCGCACAGACGCGGTCAGCGTGGCCTCGGGCGGCATGCTGCTGCCGAAGAGCGAGACACCCTTGCCCCAGCGGTACCTGTGGGAGCAGGGGCATCAGTGCGAGCTAACCCACCCTTCCCTCGTCCGGCACCTCCCCCGAAGAATGCCAGGATCAACATCGAGGGCTGCGTATTAACTTGAACCACTGCGTGTCGCACTTCATTACCTTTCCAGAAGACGGGCATCGTGTGAAGGTCCGACTCTACATCAACAAAAGTATCGTCAACCTTTAATCCCGTGCCCGCCACGGGGGGGTGGGGTCCGAGGGGGGGTCTCGGGGAAATTCCCAGGGGAGGCGTCCTGGGGGGGGGCGTTACAGGGGAAGAGGCACCCAAGACGGTCCAAAGGGCCCCCAGGAGGCCCTCCAAAGGCTCCCACCCCAAGAGGCTCCCGAGAGGCTTCCAAGTGGCTTCCAAGAGGCCCCAAAACTGCCCTCCAGAGGCCTCCGAGAGCGCTCCGACGAGACCCCAAGAAGTATCCCTGAGGACTCTGAACGACGTCAGCGTTGTCGTCGTCGTCGTCGCCGCCGTCGTCGTCGTCCCCCTTCAGGGTCGGCGGCACCAGCCGTAAGGCCCTCGCAATAATCCCCAGCTCGGCAACGAGGATAATTGCGTATCAGTGTAAGTGAGGCAAATAAAAACGTACTCGAGCGAGTCTGCGGGAACGGGAGGATCACACATGTTCGAGTCACCCGAAAGAGACGAGACACGAAACATGTTAGAACCATGCAACGCACATCGACATCAACTGCCACTGACGATTCCAAATGCAGAACTTCTTCTGCGTGAGACAAGGGCGCAACATAAAACGGAAAGTATCGTAGCGACTTCCAACTCTCTGAAGCATTGAAAGAGACAGGCGACGGTAAGCGGGAACCACATAAGATGCGCATTGCTGCGCGCAAGAGAATAACTCGAACAAAGTATGAGCGTACACATTAGTGTGAGAGGCGCTTTGGGAATAACGAGCAGGCTGAAGTCAAGCGTACAAAGTAATACACAGTCAATGAGAAATCAAGCGAAAGGCAAGCAAACGGGATGCCAAACCCTAGCTGCTGGCGAACTGTGATTAGTTCAACAACAATCGAAACGTAACCGAGAGTTGAAGAATCGGCCGCTAAATGAACGGGAGACAAAGACATGCCAGCCACATGCAGAATGACAAATAATGGCTAAAGGTTTTGGTGATGGCTGGGGAAGGGGGCGGGCGAGCGTGCAGAGAGCAGGAATTGTTGAGCCAGCGTGGAAAATCAGGGGCGAATTGCAGGAATTGGCTAGCGACCAATGCTCAGATATTGATGGGTAACTGGGACAGGCGTAGCGCATCGAGGGGCTACTCGGTAGGGAACAGCCTGTGAGCATCACAACACTTGAGAGTATCTGGACGCCGGCATGCCACCTTGACAATGGTCAGCACGCAAGGGGAAGGGGAGGGGGGAGATGAGGAGCAAGGGAAGGAGAAGGAGGATGGAGATGAGGGAATCGAATATGCATACCGATAGGGCCACCCGAGGAGGTTGGGGCCTAGGGGATTGGCGCAGCTTTCGGCTTGCGATTGGCGCCGGATCGAATTCACGATCTATCTAACGATATCGACATCTATCTATCGATCTCCCTATCTTTCCACTGGCACTGCTACCAAACCATAGATCGACCTGTCTTTCGACCGAGCTGCCTGTCTTCAATTTGACGACTGATCGGTGCAACTCGCAATCGTCTCGGCATGAACATGCGTATTGGTCGTGATATCTATCAATTTCACTATAGGTTGGTCTTGCTAGTACCTTCTATCCCCTTACTCCTGCTCCCATCCCCCCTCACCCGACGCGAACCATACCAATCCTATCCTAATCAACCTGGATGAATTGTAGACCAAAGGGCCCCAACCTAGCGAGAACAACAACGGTGAAATGGCATTGTTCTCTGAATGCCAAAACAAAGACCGCGGTAAAACCACGGAGCCACCACGAGACAACCGCAGGACCAACCACATGACAACCACGGGGCAAGCTTGATACAACCACGAAACAAACGCGGGACAACCATACAGCCGGCCCGTATCAGAAGGATGCGCGATAAGGATGCAAGGGCCTTGGACGCCCACTTCGAAGCTTTTCGAGCGCGGCCAACGAAAGTGGCCAAGGATGGGCCGAGGAGGCAAGGATGCAAGGTTACCCTTGGGAAGGTTGCCCATCCTTACTATGCGGGTCGACTGTAGGACAACCGCAGGACAACCTCAAGGACAACCACGCACCAACCGCGGGACAACCACACAACACCCAGAATATCCACGGGGCAAGCTCGGGAGAATCACCACTGGACAACTACAGGAAGGACATGGAACAACTGCGTGACAACCGCGGACCAACTACGGAGGAGCCACGGGCCAATCACGGAAAAATCGCGGGACAACCGCAGAACAGCCACCGGTCAACCACAGGACAACCACAAGACAACCACAAGACAACCAGGGGACCACGGGACAACCACTGGGACAACACTGGGACAACCGCGGGGGCACCATCCGCTCGGGGGGGGGGGGGGGCGAAGCAAATAGCATGGAAGCATGCCCTAACAAGGCAAGAAATGTCTCGTCCTCGCGCAACTTCGCCTCTCCCGCACGCGCACCACGCACGACACGAGTCGAAACCTCAACCGACGTCCCGGTCAACGGGCTCCGTTTCACTTCGATCTCACCCCCCAACCTTCGACATGGATGTGCAAATGCATAGTTGCAGAACCTTCCTTCCTCTCCCCCCCCGTCCGCCCACCGACCTCGGAGGCCAGAAGCCCTCCGCGTCTCCCCAAGCCTCAGGGGGCAGCTCGGCGCTTGGCAGTCGCGAGACCATGTCTGCGTGCCTTGATCAGCCCAGGAATTGGCGCGCTCCGGCCACGCCCAACGGCTTGCTGGCGTTCGTCCCACGGGCCACTTGCGTCATTCAGAGATGACAAGCTGTGAGGGGGAAGAGGATGGTGAGTCATCGAAGCTCCCCACCCCGAATCATGACCCTGGACTACCTCTTCTTCAAGCTCAAGGGCAGGGATGGTTTGTTGGCCAATGAGCATAATCGAACTGCCCATATGCCTTACACGCTGACCTGTAAGACACATCTGAAGTTTGGGGATGGGGGCGGTTAGCGAACCTACGAAAGGACCACCTGAAAAAAACATGTTAGCCAGCAAGGGCCTCGTATGGTAAGTTGTTGCACTGAGGATGTGTAAGCTGTGTGAGGCAGCCTACGTGGCGCACGTTATGTAGTATAAGCAATGTGGTGCAAGCTACGCGGTGAAAGCTATGTGACGCAGTCTCAACGGACATCTGAAGAGCGGCAAAGAGGCGAACTCGGGCGGCGACGCGATCAAATCTCGACCGACCGCCCAAGTGGGTGGCAACGAGGCCGCAACATGGCGGCAACGGGCGGCGAAACCTCGAAGGACCCATCCAAGTTTGTGGCACCTAGACGGCATCGAGGCGGTAAGGAGGCGAGCGGCTAAACCTCGACGGACCCCTCAAGTGGGCAGCAACGAGTTTGCAATGAAGCGGCAACAAGACGACAACGGGTTGCGACGCGGCGAAACCTCGAAGGACCCATCCAAATGGGCGGCAACGAGGCAGCAACGGGCAGCGACACGACGAAACCTCGACGGACCCGTCCAATCCCTGAACAACACAAAAACAAACTCCTAAGTGCAAACACGGCTTGGGGAAAAGCGTGCTAGGCACCTAGCCGAGCTAAGCCCCAGTGAAGGCCAGCTGTGCCAGTCTTTCGCCAGGCAGAGACCCGCTTGCAACCTATGGCCCTCAGGAGGCACCAACCATTTACAATATGGATACGTACTACTCTCCTCTCTCCCCTGAACATGTTCGGAAGATAGCCGGTCCTTTTTGTGCACTGTCTTCGAAAACACAGAATTTCAACCATCGTTGTTCAATCTGGTTGTTTCCAATCCGACTGTTTTCAATGTTTCAAAACAACGCTATTGCTGCAGCTTGGGCCTCATTTTCGGATCGGCGCTTTGCTCCCGTCGTCAAGAATAGCGCTCCTGCCCTAGCGCGGGCCACTTTTCTGAATTCGATCATTGTTTCATCATTGTCGCCCCCCTTCTCTGATTCGCCTTCCCCCCTGTTCTCCAGCTCCACCCGCTCCTTCCACACCAGCTCCTGCTGCTGCTGTTCGTCCTCCTCCTTCATCCTCCTCCTCGTCTTCCTTCATCCTCCTGCTCTTCCTCCTCCTCCTCCTCCTCCTCCTCCTCCTCCTCCTCCTCCTCTTCCTCCCCCTCCTCCCCCTCTTCCTCCTCCTCCTCGTCGTCGTCCTCCTCCTATTCCTCCTGCGCATCAGCCACCTCCTCCTCCTCTTCCTCCTTCTCCTCCTCCTCCTCTTCCGCCTCCCGTGTGCGCAGCTTTGTTTTCGATTGCGCATGATACAATGGGATCCTTTTTGGAATTCCAGGTCCGTTATGACAGGCGTCCGCGGATATAGAACAACAAACGCCATGGGAAGGGATGGGTGGAAAGGGTAAGATGTCAGATATGTCGCGAGCGTGCCTACCTTGTCCGAGTCCCCTCGCCCCTCTTCCCTCGTGCCTCTTTCCCAAGCGAGGACCAGGGGGGACGGCGAAGGGGGGGCGTGGGAGGGGGGTGAGGGACTTTCCCGTCCCATCCCCCTGCCCCGAGGGCTCGATCTGGGGGCCCCCGCGGGCGGGTATGACCCCCCAACCCTTCGGGTGATCGGGTGTCTGCCCCGTCGAGTGGAGCCGAATCCAGGGCCGATCGTGCCTGGCCGCCTGCTCCCCGGAGGCCATGGCGTTCGTGAGGGACTCGTGGGACAGTGACGCCGCTTTCTTCGCCCCCTCGGCCGTCTGCACGAGTCGGTTGAGCGTCTCCCAAAGGTGCTGGAGGTCGTAATCTGGAGGGAGGAAGCCCTGGCCGACAAGCCCCGTCGGGGCAAGTTTCGCCGCGCTGTCCACAGTCCCCATCCCGTGGGCCTGCTCGGGACCCTGCCCGAGGCGCTGGATCGTCTGCCGCAGGTGCTGCAGGTCGAAACCCGGAGGGTAGGCGCCCTGGCCGACGGGCGCCTTCGGCGCAGGGGCCGTCGCGAGCACTGGGCCCATGGCGTCCATCATGTGACCCACCGGCATCGGAGAATGCGAGCGTTTTGTTCACTCTGGGGTAACGGTCGTTACCCAGGGGGGAGGTCGGGCGGGAGGGTAACGGTAACGGCGGCCGCGGCGTGCACCCGCCAAGGTGCGTCCGCGCCACCGGCGCATCAATCGCCCGTGTGCACCACAGTCCCTGCGTACACGACAACGCCCAACGCCTGCGTGCAACACACACCGCCTTCTGTGTACACCGCAATGCCTCCGTACACCACAACAGACGTGTGCACCGTAACACCATAACGCCTACGTACACCGCAGCGCTTCTGTAAACAGCAGCAGCCGTGTGCACAACAGCGCCTGAATACACCTCGTTGCCTGCGTGCACCAGAGCGCTTGTGTACACCGCAGCGCCTGTGTACACCACAGCAGCCATGTGTACCGAAGCGCCTACGCACGCAACAATGCCTCCGTGCACCACAACGCTTGTGCACACCAGAACGCCAAACGTGCCAACGAGCACATTAGTAGCTTGTGAAGCATCCTTGCGGGGCTCGCCACAGATCACGGAGACCGTCAGGACTTGTCATTCATCTCCTCTTCCACCTCCTCCTCCTGCACTTCCTCCTCCCTGTCCTCTTCCTCTCCTCTTTCCACAGTCCTGGCGGTCTTCGCTGAGGGATGGGAATAGATAGATAGATAGAGCGGCATTGGGGGGCAAAGCAGTGGATTCGGCCGCAAGGATGGGCCCCCGCCGTCGCCGTTCAGAGCGGCACCTTCATTGTGATCACAGCGCCACGCACGCCGATCACCTTGCCGAGCGAGGCGTAGTCGTGTCGGCCATCCATATTCACGAACCCGTGGTCAGAGCCCTGCCCACCATGTAGCCAGCTCGTCCTCCGTGACTCCCGCTGGTGGCATGCCCGTCTTCACCATAGCTCCCACAGGGGGGAGCGCTCTGGAGGTGCTGTCCTTGTTGTTGCTCGGCTGCTTCTGCTCCTCTGGGGGATCCTCCTCGGCCTCCGCGTCGGTCAAGGGCCCCTGCTCGGCGTGCAGTGTGATCTTCGCCTGGTTGCGGCCGTGGCACATGCTGATCTTCGGGTACTTCACTTCGTTGAGGACCGTCGCCACACTAAACTGGTCCTCGAACGTCCCGTGCTCTGTGAGAATGCACTTGGTGTTGGCGCCCACGTCCTCGGAGCAGAGGGTCGAATTAAGCGAGTGTCCCTTGCCCGCCTCTGTGCACTTGTCCGCGTAGATCTTCCTGCAGGCTCGGAGCGCCTTGATCACCTTGTACTGAGGCGGCAGCGGGTACGAGCTGTAGACCGCGGAAACATCCCAGGCGATCTGCTGAGAGTAGACCAGCCCTCGCTTGGTCGTCACCGTGAGCAGCTTCTTCAGCCTGGGGTCGCACTTGGTCTGGTAGGCTTCTCCTCCTCGTTGTCGGCGTCGTGTGACTGCGCGACGCCACTGGGGCCAGCAGCCGTGAGCATGAGGTGGAGGTGGCCTCGGCTTGGACTTGCACAGAAGCTGCGTGTAGGAGCGGCGCCCGAAGGGAGGCGGCATGTGGAGTACGCGCAAGCCGAAGACCTTGGGCTTGCCGTTATTCCTGTCGAGGGTGCGGCTCTGGCTGTGGTGGGGATCGAGTGGGCCGAAGCCGGCGCGGTACGCGTGGTTGAGGACAGACTCGAAGCTCTCCAGCGCGAGGAGAGCCTCTGCGAGCTCGTCAACGTATCCCACGCCAGTCGGCTTCGGCTTCTGCTTGGTGATGTAGGTGGGCTGGCAGGTCATCTGGAAGTTCTCTGCGGGCACTGGCCAGTCTGGCACTGAAGCACGCTTCTGCTTCTGCTTCTCGAGGAGACGTGCGAGGACCTCGATCTGGTACTCGGTCTCGTAGTTGGGGTCAGTCCCGATGTGCTCCTCTCTGAGATTGAAGCGCGCCTGGAGCAGCCGCAGACGTTCCTTCATGAGCAGGTGGTGTAGGCCGAGCTTGGGCTTCTGGCGCTCGAAGCGGGGGTTGGCTGCCTCCTTCATGATGTTCACGATGAGCTCCCCGTGTTCGTCCGCTGCGCGGACCCCGAGCAACTGCTGCATCTTGTCCTGGGCTTACCGAAGTTGAACTCCTGCGCGCCATCGAACTCCTTGCGGTATTTGCCCTTCTGCAGGGCCAGGGCCACCTTGTCGTAGTCCCAGGCGGTCCTCTTGAGAACGGTGACCACATTCGGGAAGCTGTCGTTGGCGGCTGTATTCTGGAAGGCGTGGTCGCGCGGCACGTTGTCATTGATGAGTAGATGTGCCTTGGCCGTTCGCCTCCGGCCTCTGCAAGAAGTAGGGTGGGAGCATAGACCGTGGGGCAATGCGGTGTAGTCGGGACGTGCGGCCTGTCCATGGGCACCGATGTACTGGGGCCCTGCATTCCAGAAAAAGTGCAGGATGCACCTGCCGTGCACGACGGGCACGAAGTGGAAGGCAGCGGAGGTCTCTCCATGTACTCCTGTAGGGCCTGCGTCGCCGCTCGCGTAGCTGGGCGAGACGGGAAGCAATCCTTCCTGGCCGTCGTGGTCGTTCAGGTCTGGGCCGAAGATCGGCGTGCTCCAGGTGGGCGTCGCGTTCTGGGTCAGGTAGATCCGCCTGAGCTTCTCGTTGATCTTCTTGATTCGAGCGATGTGGTGCTTGGCGGGCCCTGGCCGTAGTGGTAGCGCCGCAGCAATGAAATTCGAGTCGAGTTCTCCGCGACGAGGGCGAACTGCTCCAGCGTGCCCTTGAACGCTCGGCGGCGGGCGGGGGAGCGCGGTCACACACTTGATGCAGTAGCGGTTGCTGATGGTGTTGGCCACGCCCTCGTGATTGTTGGTGAAGGAGCCGCTGCCGTAGCCCCTCGTGACGATGCGGTGCTGGTAGGTCTGGAACTGGTCGGCGGGGCGGGCTGCGCGCTGCCGCCAACGAGTGGTTGGTAACTTGCTGACGTCGCCTGCGCTGAACTGTCTCGGCCTCTCCAAGCTTCTCTGTGCCGTACCCGTGCTGAGCGGGTTGTACACTCCCCAGCTCGGGAATGTCATCCAGAAGATCGCGAGAGATGAAATATGGATGGCCAACCGCGCTGGCATGGCATGAAGGGTGCCCTGGGGGCGGAAGCTGCTCTGCGTGGGGTGCCTGCTGGGCCGCGACAAATGGGGCTAGAGCAGGAGACGGCGGCTGAGGGATGGGAATACGGAGTGGGGGGAGGAGCACAGCAGGAGGAGCAAGAGGAGCAGCAGCAGGAGGAACAGCAGGAGGAACAGCAGGAAGACGGCAAGAACACGCAGGTGAGCACCAAAACATGCTTTTCCGCACTACGCCATGCCTGTGAGCTCGGCGCCGCAGAAGGTGGGGAGCCTGTGGGCGCCACAACACGTTTACGAGCACCCAAGCACGCCTTTCAGCACCACGCCATGCCTGTGAGCACAGCCCGCCCCCTAGCAGTTTGGGGGGGTCCAAGCCTCCCTCCCAGAACGATCGTTAGCGTTACCCAGGGGGGGGGAGTTTGGCGGGTAACGAGCGTTACGCCGGGGAGGAAAAAACGCTCACCATAGGGAAGGAGCCGGAGCCCATCCTCGGTCTCTGGCCTGAGCCAGAAAATGCGGCGGCCCCGACTTTCGAGCAGGATGCCTGATCGCTGCCTTCCCGCAGTGCAGAATGCTGGCGCCAGGTGTGGACGAGGGGCGCTCGAAGGCCCGACCAGAGCCAGGGTGGACACAGGGTGTGGAGCACGGCGGAGACGGCAGAGGAGCGAGCGAGCGACAACATGGTCTTGTAGTGGGTATTCCCGCGCCCACCATGGTGGGGCGGGAGGGGCCGCAGCACATGGGAAATGACCAGCGTGAACACTAAGGACTGACAGAAACTGAAACGTTTACCTACGTGTGGGAAACCACCATGAACAGTCGCACATGGCAAGGGCTGATGAGAGTAGGAAGATGGGGATGAAGAGGGGGACAAGACAAGACAAGACAAGACAAGACAAGACAAGACAAGACAAGACAAGACAAGACAAGACAAGACAAGACAAGACAAGACAAAACAAGACAACATCACTCACGACCCTGTGGTTCGATGTCTTGGCAGGGGGGAACCTTGGGCCACTTGAACTCACAGAGCAGATCGCGCCACTTCAGTTCACACATAGGAAGAGGACGAGGAGGGGGAAGTCAGAAGAGGATGATCGATGAGAGCTCCCAAAGACGATCGACGCGCACTTCCTGGACGCCCAGCTCGAGAGGGGTGAGAGTCGGGATAGACCGGGGGGTCGGGAGATCAGCGTGTCGATATGGTCCCTCCCCCTCCGCAAGAGGGGCCACGAGTCCCAGTTTCCTGTGGACGCGAGCAGCAGCCTTTCCAGGCTGAGCGCGCGCAATGATTGCCAATCCTCACTTGACCGCCAGCCGCGTGAGGACAGCGGGAGGCTTGTTTTGCAGCTGAGCTGAGAAGCCTCTGGCGAGACTCCTCGCTGTTTCTCCAGCAGTGCTCGCGGCTGGTGGTCAACCATTGCCACTTGCATGCGCTACGCTCGGAGCGAAGCTGAAACACCGCACGGCTTTCAAAATGACCAGCCAGCTCGCGGAAGCAGCTGACACGGATTGCATGGTGCGTAGTTCGCATCGTCAAGAAGCCGCATGCGCCGAAAGCAAGTCAGATCGGTCGGACTTCCCCGCGCAAACGGCTGTGTTCACAAGCACACTATCAAACCTGTTCCAGCACTTGTCGTCGGCGTATGTGCAACACCACTGAAGCACTTACACACATGCACGAACAGTCTCCGAAATATCCTTAGCGTGTAGAAGCTGGAGAAAGACAGTTGGAGAGCACACCGCAAGTCCGTATGCTTACACAAGTGTTTGAATCCAACGCGCTCGAGCGAACGATGTACACGACATCTAGAGGTGCGCTTCCAAGCAGAGAGCGACTGTGTTCTGAAGGATTACCTGAACACAAAATCCATCGGATGATGATCTTGTCGATATCCTTACAAGAAGCTTGGTGTTGATAGCTTCTGTCAGTCCTGGCACGGAAGAGTAGGAGCGGCCAACGTTGCCACAAGCTAGGTCCGCTGTTTCCTCTCTGCGAAGACTATCATAACCACGACGGCCGACCTGGGTTGAGCGCTTGCGCGGTGCTACCCGGACATATGACTCCTCGTCTGTTTTCTCTCGCTGCGGCACTGCCGTGGCCTGAAGACCTGGCGAGTCTGAGACGGCATTGGGCGCTTCTTGCGTCCCGACCTGCTGCAATAGCCGCTCCGCCTTGCGATCAGCTGGCCGCCGCGCTTGCCTGAGCCAACGCCGCTCGCTCCATGAGGGTAAGGGCACTGGCGTTATAGGCGCCGCCGCTCTGGCGGTCGCACGCGGCTGGCCGCCAACCGACCTGCCAGCCCGGGCACATCGCGCCGCATGTCGAGCGCGGCGTCTGCAATTAGACCCGCGGTCAGGAGGCGGAAACGGAGGCAAAGAGCAAGGGGAGGGGAATCCCGAAATCCCTGCCCTGCGTGTCATCACATTCGTCGCGGGCCAGGGCAATACCTTCCAAAACTGAACCCACAACCCCCCAGGCGCCCGCAAAGCCTCCAAGATAGACCGTATACTCCCAGTAGGTCCTCAGCAGACTCAAGAAGAAGATCCCAAAAGACCGGGGGGGCACAATCCAAGCGGACAACCCAGAATTGAACCCGTCACGGGCAGGCGCCAACTTCCACAGACGAACCACCGACCCGCCCACACTCAGCGCGGTGCACCGACTGGGCGAACCTGACCCGGCGATGGGGGGCCCCTGGGCGGTTCTGATGGGACGCAGAATGACCTACCGAAGAGAAGGGCCAAAGAAGAGCGGAGGATCTAGGTTCGATCAGGGCTTTTCCTCGACAGAATCTCTAACCAAACCCGTTTGGTGTGCTCCAGTCGGAAGGGAGCCTTTGGGGGATCGCTTCGGCTCCTCTTCCTCCTGAGGTTAAAGGTCTGCCTGACTGATTTGGAGTCTGGTGCGGCTTGAAAGAATTTCTCCTGGGCGAGGCGGAAGGAATCGAGCATGGCAGCGTCGGCCCCCTGCGGCACACAGCAAGCCCTGCAGGGCAGAGGGGAAGGGCGTCTCCTTGGCCCTGGGCGCCCTTGCCCATGCCCATCATGCCTGGGTTGCGTGGTGAAGGACGGAGGAGAGGGAAGAAAAAGAATGCCTTCGGATCCCAGGACACCTCACTCCGCGCTTCGCGCCGCACGAAACACGAAATACAGACATGCCCGCGCCCGCGTGTCGCTGTCCTGCAGAAGAATACCTTCTGCCCCGGACGCGCGATTACTTTCGCGCCACCTCTGGCGACCTGTGCATCCCTGCGACATGAGAAAATCGTGGCGAACGTTTCTGTCCCCTCTCGAGTCCCAGGGCACCCGCGAAACCAAGCGGGAATACTTACTCAAAAGCTCCCGTCGTGATGACATTGCTCGACGGTGCCCGCAGAGGGATGAGGGGGAGGAAACATGATGACGATACAGAGGGAAAAAGAAGGACACATGTGGGAGGACATGGAGGAAAGAGGGAGGCAGCACGAGCGAGGAGCGAGAGGGAGGAGGGACGAGGGAGGAGCGAATAGAGATGGAGAGGCGAGGAGGGAGGGAGGGACGGACGAAAAGATCGGAGCGGGGAGTCAAAAGGGTGAAAGCGGCGCGGAAATGAGGAGGGAGGAACGGGAAGGGAGAGAGGGAAAGGGAGGGAATGGAGGGAGCTTAGAAGAAGAGAGAGGGAGAGGAAAGAGGAGGAAGTGAGTGCAGCGGCAGCAGTGTAGCACATTCGGTCTTGATAAGAATTTCTGGATCCCTCGTCTTGCAGCACACTGCCACGCAAAGTTGAAGACAACGCTGCGCCAGCAAAGCGCATAGTCTGCCACGCGCTGGAGGGCGTAATATTGTCTGTCCTCTGGACACCCCCCACAAATGCCACCCCACCCACGCACACACTTGAAGATTACAGTTGTGAGGGCTGAGCTCGATACGGGTGGAACGGGATGTTTTCGAACTACCGGTTTCTTCCCCCCCTCCCCCCCCCACGACTTCACGAGAATAACTGAAACAATTACCCTGGCGACGTACCCAACCCCTGCGCAATGCGGGGCATGAGTAGCTTGGGAGTCGTTACACGGAGGTGATGCCGTGACATGGGCGCATATACTTCTGCGAGCGGCATTCGTGAGGCTCGCAGCCCCCCCATGGATTGCCATGTCCCGCTCAGATCTGCCTCGTGCCTCGCTCCGCTGGACCCACCAGCCCAGATCGCACCCCCCCAGGGACGGCGAGGTCACGCTGGCAGCAGTCCAGCCTCTCACTGCCTCACTCCGCAGGACCCACCAGCAGCCTTCGAAAGTGGCGACAGTTTCGCAGATCGCAGCCCCCCAGGGACGGCGAGGTCACGCTCAGGTCCGCGCGGTGCCTCACTCCGCAGAACCCACCAGCCGGCGCCTCACTCCGCAGGACCCACCAGCAGCACTCGAAAGTGGCGACAGTTTCATAGATCGCAGCCCCCCAGGGACGGCGAGGTCCTGTTTGGATCCGCGCGGTGCCTCACTCCGCAGGACCCACCAGCATGCTTCGAAACTGGCGACAGTTTCGCAGATCGCAGCCCCCCAGGGACGGCGAGGTCACGCTCAGGTCCGCGCGGTGCCTCACTCCGCAGAACCCATCAGCCGGTGCCTCACTCCGCAGGACCCACCAGCATGCTTCGAAACTGGCGACAGTTTCGCAGATCGCAGCCCCCCAGGGACGGCGAGGTCCCGCTCAGGTCCGCGCGGTGCCTCACTCCGCAGGACCCACCAGCAGCCCTCGAAAGTGGCTACAATTTCACAGATCGCAGCCCCCCAGGGATGGCGAGGTCATGTTTGGATCCGCTGTGAGTGACCTCTCTGCTGGCCGCCCCAGCAGCCCTAGAAAGTGGCGACAGTTTCACAGATCGCAGCCCCCCAGGGATGGCGAGGTCCTGCTTGGATCCGCGGTGAGTGCCCTCTCTGCTGGCCTCCCCAGCAGCCCATCGAAAGTGGCGACAGTTTCACAGGTCGCAGCCCCCCAGGGATGGCGAGGTCCTGTTTGGATCCGCGGTGAGTACCCTCTCTGCTGGCCTCCCCAGCAACCCTCGAAAGTGGCGACAGTTTCGCAGATCGCAGCCCCCCAGGGACGGCGAGGTCCTGTTTGGATCCGCGGTGAATGCCCTCTCTGCTGGCCTCCCCAGCAGCCCTCGAAAGTGGCTATAATTGCACACATCGCAGCGCCCCAGGGACGGCGAGGTCCCGTCTGGATCCGCGGTGAGTACCCTCTCTGCTGGCCTCCCCAGCAGCCCATCGAAAGTGGCGACAGTTTCACACGTCGCAGCCCCCCAGGGACGGCGAGGTCTCGTTTGGATCCGCGGTGAGTGCCTCTCTGCTGGCCTCCCCAGCAGCCCTCGAAAGTGGCGACAGTCTCACAAGTCGCAGCCCCCGAGGGATGGCGAGGTCCCGTTTGGATCCGCGGTGAGTACCCTCTCTGCTGGCCTCCCCAACAGCCCTCGAAAGTGGCGACAGTTTCACAGGTCGCAGCCCCCCAGGGATGGTGAGGTCCTGTTTGGATCCGCGGTGAATGCCCTCTCTGCTGGCCTCCCCAGCAGCCTTCGAAAGTGGCAACAGTTTCACAAGTCGCAGCCCCCCAAGGGTGGCGAGGTCCTGTTTGGATCCGCGGTGAGTACCCTCTCTGCTGGCCTCCCCAGCAGCCCATCGAAAGTGGCGACAGTTTCACAGGTCGCAGCCCCCCAGGGATGGCGAGGTCCTGTTTGGATCCGCGGTGAGTACCCTCTCTGCTGGCCTCCCCAGCAGCCCTCGAAAGTGGCTGCAATTTCACACATCGCAGCCCCCCAGGGACGGCGAGGTCCTGTTTGGATCCGCGGTGAGTACCCTCTCTGCTGGCCTCCGCAGCAGCCCTCGAAAGTGGCGACAGTTGCACAGGTCGCAGCGCCCCAGGGACGGCGAGGTCCCGTCTGGATCCGCGGTGAGTGCCCGCTCTGCTGGCCTCCCCAGCAGCCCTCGAAAGTGGCGACGGTTTCGCAGATCGCAGCCCCCGCCCCCGCAATGGCGGGGGGGCAGGGCAGGCAGACGGGGGGCTGACAATTCCGGGATGCCTGGGAGGCCAGGGGGGGGGGCACGGGGTGGCGATCCAGGGCGCGGGGGCCAGGGGGGTGGACGGGGTGATTTTTCAGGGCGAGCTCGTCCTCCTCCTCCTCCTCCTCCTCTGCCTCCTCCTCGTCCTCCTCCCCCTCGTCCTCCTCCTCCTCCTCCTCCTCCTCCTCCTCCTCCTCCTCTTCTCCTTCCCCTCCTCGTCCTCCTCCTCCTTTTTCCTCCTTCTCCCTCCTCCTCGTCCTCCTCCTCCTCGTCCTCCTCTCCTTTTTTCCTCTCCTCCTCGTGTTCCTCCTGTTCGTCCTCCTCCCCCCCCCCCCCCCCGTCCGCAAGGACGAGGGCGCCCTCTCGCTGTCTCGCCCCCCTTTCCTCCTCGTCGCCGCGCGCCGCAGTCCGCAGCCAGGCAGGCAGGTTGGTGCTCTTTTGCGATGCAAAGATGCGCGATGCAGTTCTTCACTACGCCACGCCACGCCATGCTGTGACATACTGCGCTTTGAGGTGCTCTTCAACGCCATGCCATGCCGTGCTCTACAATGCATCGCGTACCCTTTTCAGGATCATTGCCCTGATCGACATCCGACTGTGCGAGTAGAGAGGGGATCTACGCCATGGCAAAGGATGGGAGGGCGGGGTAGGCTGTCATATATGACGCGAGCGCACCTAGCTTGCCCCCCCCTCCTCCTCACCTCCCACCTCCCAATCGCCGTGGCCGTCCGCAAGGGCGACCGGCGGCCGTCCGCAAGGACGAGGGTGATCAAGCGCCTCTTCGAAAACCCCTTCCCTCAACTACTCTGATTGCCCCGCCCCCCCTCCGCAATCCCCCCCCCGCGGCCGCGGGTGATCAATCGAGCGAAGAAGGGCAAATGGAAAATCAGTTCCCCCAAAGGGGCAAAAGCAAATGCCGGGGGGCGGACGATTAAAAAAAAACAAGTTCCCGGCGGCTGAATGCCATTAGTCCGCCCCGCTCAATCATTTTTTGGGGCCCCGGGGGGGGGTCAATCGTTCCCCTGCAATGCATGCATATTTTGTTTGTGGTCGTCGATGATGAAGCCGCCATATCGAAACGTCCCAAACCTTCTCGCCGGAGATATCGACGTCGATATGATCCGGTACATTATTATGTTTCACACTAATCCTCATTCCCGAAACGCCCCCCTGCCCGCAGCAAATTCGCGCGCGCATGCATGTTTTCTTCGCGGTCGTCGATGGCGAAGCCGCCCGTCGAATTATCGCAAACTTTCACGCCGGAGGTCTCGCCGTCGAGCTTCTTTACTACACTCTTCTACGGCATTTGTTTCACGCCCTATTCTTGATTCCCGAGGCGCCCCCGTGCCCTCGACGAATCCGCGCGTGCACGCATCGGTTCTTCGCGTTTGTCGACGGTGGCTCTGCGACCCGACGTCAGCTACCCCCATCGCCCCTGCACCTGCATGCCCCCGCCCCTGCCGCCAACGTTCAACCGCGCGACGATGGTGAAGCCGCCCGTGTTCCCGGCAATAATGTCGAAGGTTCGGCCGCGAAGCGGTTCTTGGAAAATCGCAGGGCCTGCCACAGATTGCCCCCGGCCCCCGCGAACGGGGGCCAAGGTGCACCCGAATGTAACAACTGTGAAAGCTAAACTCGATACGGGTGGAACGGGACGTCGTCGACCAACCAGTTCCCCCCCCCCCCCCGCGACCTTGCGATGATAACTGACGCAGACCACGTTTGGCGCTTCGGCAGCGCGAGCCCCCCCACGCTGCCGCGCCCTCGCCAGGGCCCGCTTCTGCAGCGGCACGGGCAAATTCACGCTGGAGCGGGCCGATGCGCCGACGCTTTCCCGCATTCAATCCCACCCCTCTCCAGCTGGCAAGAAACGACGCCCCCCTTAGGCACGGGGGCCCCACGACGCAAGATTTGGTAGCATCCAGGTGCTGACACCGCCCTCACCTCCTGAAGCTATCTGGACATCCCGAACCCCCCTGGCGATCTCACGACCTCTAAGCTGACTCCCAACGCGGCCCAGGAAGGCCACGGGAACCGCCAATATTGCCCAGGGACCGAAGCGCCCCTAAACCCACCAACCCTTCTGGGCGTGAACGGTTCAGGGAGGTTCCTCTTGCAGCCGGCTTTCTCTCCTGACCCCCCCCTGGGCCTAAACGTTGGGGGGTGGGGACGGGGGGGGGGGGGGGGGCAGGGGGGGGCGCGGGGGCGGGGCGGGGCGGGGCGGGGGGGGGGCGGGGGGGGGGTGGTGGTGTGTGTGCGTGTGCGTGTGTGCGCGAACGTGCGTGCGTGCGTACGTACGTGCGTGCGTGCGCGTGCGTGCGTGCGTGCGTGCGTGCGTGCGTGCGTGCGTGCGTGCGTGCGTGCGTGCGTGCGTGCGTGCGTGCGTGCGTGCGTGCGTGCGTGCGTGCGTGCGTGCGTGCGTGCGTGCGTGCGTGCGTGCGTGCGTGCGTGCGTGCGTGCGTGCGTGCGTGCGTGCGTGCGTGCGTGTGCGTGCGTGCGTGCGTGCTGTGCGTGTGTGTGTGTGGTGTGGGTGGGTGGGTGTGTGTTTGTGTTTGTGTTTGTGTGTTTGTGTTTGTGTTTGTGTTTGTGTTTGTGTTGTGTTTGTGTTTTGTTTGTGTGTGTGTGTGTGTGTGCGCGCGCGCGCGCTGCGCGCGCGTGCGCGGGGGGCGGGGGGGGGGGGGGGGGGGGGGGCGGCGCGTTAGAGCGCCCAAGATGGCCTCGTCGAGAAGGCAACAATCGCTTATGTTACTTATGCGTTGGGCCCGCGCTGGCCCCATTGGGGGGTCAACACTTTGGGGCGTGACTGGTTTAGCCGGCGTCTTCTTCCACCCCCCTGTCTTCCCCTTCGCGGAGGGGCTTGCCCTTCCCACTACCCCCTCCTCTGATCGATCTCCTCCGAGATGGCCCTAAGATGGCCCCCGAGGCTCCCGCGAGCGGCCCAAGCGGGCCCCCAAAAATGCCCAAGAGGCCCCACGAGGCCCCCAAGATGCCCCGAGAGGCGCCATAGAGACCCTCAAGATGCCCCGAGAAGTTTGAAAGGGGGCCGGTAGGCCCGTTACCGTAGCAACGATAATCCCAGTCGGAGGAGGTCGTCGCGGGAGCGACGGGCCATCTCAACCGACGGATGTTTTCGGTCTTGGTGGCAAGTAGCACGCCTCGCAATGAGGCGCAACCATGCGTCGGCGGCCGGCCGCTTGAACGCAGACGGCCGCGGACAAACGCTCGGGAAGAGGGGCGACGCGTGAGTCCGCCGCCCCTACACAGCAAACACCACGCACATAAAAGGCAACAAAAGGCGGGTCCGTAAGGAAGGTGGGCCCGCAAGCAAATTACCTTGCAAGCCCATTGCTGTGCATGCGATTGCTCCTCAGGCGGCCTCAGGCGAAGTTACCTGGCCAGCCCGATAAGGAGTATGACGTTTTAAATCATGCTTGAAGGATCGCGTGCCTCCCATGACCTGTAGGAGCATATCTCTGTCAGTGCTCCCCACTGCGTGGCCGTCCGCGGCCATGTCGCGAGTGTCACGCTAGTGCACTGACTGCTACGCACGATTCCTCGCTCCATCATCAGTCGCATCCAACTGATGCGTCCCAAAAGAGTACACTCAGTCGGCTTCTTCAGGTCTTTGCTTGGCGAAAACTTGAAGACATATTCTGCATCTATGGTCAAAGTGACCTTAATGCTCAGGCCGCCCATCTCCAGCATGTCGTTCGACTGAGTGGGTGTCAGTGGACCTGCGTGGATCTCGCGCAGAGTCACGATCGTGGGATGGCAGTCCATCAAGTTGTGGGTTGCTGCAGGTGTTTCTGCTGAATAGCTTGAGCGGACCTGCAAGCGGTGAGACTTGCAGCGCGCATCGATCAAGTGGACGACAGGCTTACCGGATGGCGTGTTTCCACGCCGTAGCAGGTTCGCCCCGCGAGTGCCATAGCCTCTGGCCAGATCATCGGCATCTCTACCCAGGCGTCGATAGCCGGATTCGCTGTGCAGGTCAACTTCGCCCGTTGGAGTCATCGGTTGATAGATGGTCTCCTTTGGGCAGGCCTGCAGCTTCCTGGTGATCGCGCTCAGCCGTCGCACCTGTGCATTGGTCGTCGCTTGGACACGTTGTAGAGAGACCACATATACCATCAACCATACTTGAGTGATTAATGCGTAAGCCAACGCTCCTCTGAGGCTGACGAACACGTCGGCAACCATCTCGGATACTTTGGCGTCAGCGTCTGCGCCAGTGAGTTCAGGATGTTGTATAGGACTGAGCTGTTTGATGTTTTCATCTTGGTTAAGTGCAACATTGCCGCCCCAATCCTTTGCGCACCTCGCATCACAATTTAATGCTCGAAAGGGATCGAAGCACCGTTGCCGGTCCAGGCGGCAAGGTAAAGCGCGCCGCGCGTTCCTTCTCACCAGTTGCCTCAGCAAGTTCCTGGTAGGTTAGCCCACGCAGAAAAGCCATGTTGATGTCAAGGGAAGCAATGATCCATTGCTTCTTGCAGCACGTGGGCCCAGGGGATCATTGGACCTCTGGGAAAGCCAGGTTTTCCGAATTTGATGCATGTTGGGTGGGTGACGTTGTCGCCCATACGTCTGGGGCAAACTGGCAAGTAGCTCGCGTCAAGTTTCTGGCGTCGTACGCAGGGTGTGTTTTTGCAACAATCCAGCCGTTTGAATGCACCTGGAAAGGCACGTGGCACAGTTGTTGGCAGAGTTGCGGCATGCCGCGTTTGATTGACATCTCTGATTTCCTCGAAGTTCTCATTCACAAAGAGGGTGATGAGAACTTGGCAGTTTTGCACCCGCTGGGGTTGGTTTCGTGACGGGTGCAGCTAACAACCAAAACAATCAGCCAATGCAAATCCTGCTCGAGCTGCTGCTGGTCGGTTTCATGGTTGACATAATGCTCGTGTATATGTTAACCTCTTGCCTCTCACATTCCTGCGTATTCCTCCCCGCATCCTCCTCTCTTTGCTGCCACTACACCCACCCTCCTGTTTTGATTTCCTGGTATCCCCGCTTTCTGAACCCTTCTCGCCTTCCGTCATCGACGGATGTCTCCCAGTCGTGCACGCTTCCCTCTCGCAGACTGCACTAGCTTGAGATACGTGGTGGCTACTCTGGAAATCTCAAGACTCGGCCCTACAAGTTTGAATTATCAGCGTGCAACTGCTTGTTTTCTGAATCTGCCACTCACGATTCTCGTGGTTGGGAAAGCTGGTAAATCGTTCACACAAGTTTACTCATCCATTAGGGCGTTTAGCTAAACCCTTTAGCAATCCGTTGGTAAACCCTTTATCTAACCCCTTGGGACGGGTTATCAACAGGTCACGCAACTGTTTGCAAAGGGTTGCCAAATCGCGCTAAACGCCCTGCGCGCATGCAACCACATACAAACTTTAGTAAAGGCCGGTTCTCTCCAAGAGGGGAGCCGGCGGCGGCAGCGGCGGCCGCGGAGGCCACTGCGGCCGCGGCCTCTGCCGATCGGCGGCCAGCCGCCGCGGCGGCAGCGGCCTCGAGGCGCCCGCGGCGCCGGCGGCGCCAGCGGCGCCGGCAACGCCCGCGGCGCCTCTGGCAGCGGCGGCGCCGGCGGCGCCCGCGGCGCCGGCGCCAGCGGCGCCGCCAGGAGCGGCGGCGCCGGCGGCGGCGCCAGCGGCGCGCGCGGCGTCCGGGCGCCGGCGGCGCCGGCGGCGCCGGCGGCGCCGCGGCGCCATGGCAGCGGAGGCGCCGGCGGCGCCAGCGGCGCCGGCAGCGCCGGCGGCCGGCGGCGCCGGAGGCGCCCGCGGCGCCCGCTGCGCCGGCGCCAGCGGCGCCACCAGGAGCGGCTGCGCCGGCGGCGCGCGCGGCGCCCGCGGCCCTCTGCCGGCGGCGCCGAGCGGCCGGCGTCTCCATCGCGCGCGGGCCCGAGCGCGCGCCGACCTGAGTCAGGGGCGGGCTCGAGACGACATGGCTTGAGCCAGGCTTGAGCCAGGGGGGCTACGGCGCTGGCGGGGATACTTTTTTGATCTGCGGCTCCAAGGGCGATTCCAGAGAGCGGGTAGTATCGAGCATGGGGTGACACGCCAGATCATTACCAGCGGGCCAAGAGCCAGCGCCGGAGCGCAAGCAAGAACATGAATAAACACGCCAGATTTTTTAAAACACACACACACACACACACACGCACGCACGCACACACACACACACGCACGCACGCACACACACACACAAACACACACACACACGCACACACACACACACATTAAGCCGGACAGGGGCAACGGCAGACACGAAGGCCAGCGGAAGGTCGCACAGTGGCGCCAGCTCCCGAGGCGCAGGCCAGCGAAAGACTGGGGGGGAACGCGGAGGGAGAAGCAGGGGCGGGCAGGGGCGGGAAAGCCAGAGAGAGCGCAGCGAAGGCGAAGCGAGCTTGGGGGGACCAAGCGAGATAATTATCAGCGGGCCAAAAGCCAGCGCTGGGATGCACGGGCGAGGCGAGATAATTACCAGCGGGCCAGAAGCCAACGCCGGAGGCACATGCGGTGACCAGGAACCCTCAATCACGAAGCAACTAAGGCCCATGGACGGTTGCACGTCACCACTAGGTAAGGCACCGCAGAACACGGCTACCGAGGGGGGCGTGTTCCTTCCCGCCGAGAGCACCGCGTGGAGGTGGGCCTAGGCGGGCAGACCGCGTCCGAAACCGATGCCCGCGAAGAAGCCGTCGTCAGCGCCTGCCAATGGGGAATGCAACGGCAGAGTCGTGAAGGGTGGAACGATGGGGCGGGCCTTAGGCCGACGTACCCATGCGCTCGGACGCCCGGGCGGGCGAGGCGGGCCCATGCTCGAGAACCAAAACCAATCCCATCGTGCGCGTGGATTATTTCAGCCGACGCCACGCGGGCTAAGTCACGATGCGCCGTGGAAGACAAGTCGCAACCATGCCAAAGCGGTGCCCCACATCCGGAGGGGAATGCAGGGTGGGCCACGACATGTCGCTGAGATGAAACAACCACGACGAACCCCCTGTTGTGGTTGTGGAACGAAGGGGCGGGCCTTAGGCGACGCACCCAGCCGCTCGCATGCCCGGGCGGGCGAAGCGGGCCCGTGCTCGCGAGAGCTAGGCCAAGTCACGCCGTGAGCGTGGATTATTTTCAGCCGACGCCACACGGGCTAAGCCACGGTGTACCGTGGAAAGCAAATCGCAACATCCTGTTGGTGTCCCACTTCCAGGGGAGGAATGCAAGGAGTGCCACAACATGTCACTGAGGTGAAACAACCACGACGGGCGCCAAGCTGTGGATGCCGATGGGAAGAGGGGGGGGGGGGGGGCGCAGCCGATAGCCGCAGGTCAGGTGAATACGCGGGAACCGCCGAGGGCCCAACGCCCAGCATCAGTCACGGACGCACGCAGCGCGGTCGGGGACGTCACCAGGTCGCTGCTGTCAGAAGTCAGGTCGATGCTGTCAGAAGCGCTGGTAATGGAGCGAGAAGGGGGGGGGGGCCTTTGTCCTGCGGCCCCAGCCGCCCCAGGTGGGTGCGCGGCGGGCACCTCGGGCCCATGTCAGAGAAGAGCCCAAGTGAACCGTGTGACGGAAATATGGCGGCCGTAACCACACGGGCTAGAGACCACGCTGAACCGCGGGGGTCTAGACGCAGTGGGAGCGGTGCACCTCGTTCCCGAGAGGTGGCACGAATGTATTGAGGCCGGGGCCTGCCACTGCGGTGAAACCAGCCCCTGCTGTATAGGGGCTATCCGCGGAAGGGCCTGCGGGGGCCGCCCCTGCAGCGTCTGTATCCTCGTGACCTCTGCTCCTGTGGGCGGCAAAGGGGCGGTAGAGGACCATCGGACTGCCGACCCACTGGGCCCCGCAAGGCACGTCGGGGGACCAAATGGCCCACAGGGTCAGCGCAATGGAGACAACTTTGTATGAGGAGGTGGAGGCAGCCCCCAGCTGTCCGAGGTCGTTGCCGTCGAGAAAGCATGCGCGGCGCTCTGATACGGGTTGAGTGGCGACTCGTAGTATGGACATGACTAGGGGGGAAAGGCCTTGAGCCGCAGATGAGCTGCAGGACAAAGCGGGGAACCCTCTCCATCTGTCCCCCACGGAGGTGCTGCCTTCCTGGGCCTGGGGAGAGGCAGTGGGGCAGCGCTCCGACAGGGTGGGGCCGTCAGGCCCACCTGCGGGCGGAGTCCCATCCGCGCTGTCGTTTGTCAGCATACTGAGCGTCTCCTCTGGGGGCCGAACGTTTCTCCCTGGTCCTCCAGTCGGAGCTGGTGGGGATACGCGAAGCGTCAAGAATTCACCCCGAGCTCGTGCCGACTGGGGTCAGCTGCAGAGAAAGCCTGGGCATTCCACTCCGCGATGGCGAAATCCCCGCGGCGCGGGTTCAAGCTCGCCGAACACTCCCAGCTCCCAGGGCCTCGGCGGCGCTGGCCTGTCTAGGAGGCTGCGGGGGCGCCGCGAGGGCTGGAGGGGGAATGCGCGTCGGCGGAAGCTCGCCCAGCGCCTGGAGAAGCCGCTGCCGACGATAAATGCCGATTGGAAGTTCGGCGCCGCTCCCGGCCCAGTTTCGAGGAACGAGATCGCCACCTTGGACAAGTAGCTGGGGTAGCACAGGTAACTGACGGTCATCAGAAAATCGATGATGTCGGTCGCGCTCTGGAGCCCGACTCCCATCTGGAAGAAAAGCTGCTTCGTGCATGAAGGCGCCCTGGGAGGCGGGGGGGCCCCAGGGCGGCCCGCGTCGCGCGACACCAGCGCGCCAGCGCGGAGGGACAGGGCGACGTCGATGCACCATCGCTCGTCCCCCGCCTCGGTGATGACGTGAATTCCGGCATAGAGTAGCCCCTGATCTGGGAGGCGGTTGGCTACGGAGCCCGCCCCCCGCCGCCGTTCCCCGGCCACCCCAGCGCGTCTTCGGCGCCCTTCGCCACTTCGACGCCGACGTAATCCTGCCCCACCTGGACTGACGGGCCGTGGAGCGCCGCGGAAACCTTCCTGACCTCCCCCTGGCTCGCCAACAGCAGGCGGACCCGCCCAGCAGCCGCTGCAGTGTCCTTGGAGGCCAAGTGCATGAATTAACCGTCCTAAGGATATCTCCCGACGTCGGTCTCCGCCAGCTGAAGACCCACGTTCCGCGCCTCATGGTCTACGAGGAGACGAACGTCGACCCCGTCCTCCCTGCCCACCTCCCCCTTCAAGGTGGCGTCCGTGATGAAGTCGAGCTGAGATGCGCTCCTGTTGGCCCGCCGCCTGGAGGCTGCCAGGGCTGCAGGGGCGGCCGAAGGGGCGGCGATGGCCCGGCCGCCCAGTCTGGGGGGGCGCCACTTCAGCCGAGCTGCACCCTCGGTGGATTTTCCTGGAGGACGGCATCCATAGTGTGCTTCCACGTGTCGTTGTCTGCGTCGGTGAAAATCAAATACCTGGTGATGCTCAGGAAAACCATCTGCGAGCAGAGGCGCCAGTAGTGGTGGATGTTGTCACCGACCGTGGTCTCGAGGATCTGGGGCCCCCCCGCGGCGAAAATAAAGTTGAGGCCGAAAGCGGTGCTTCCGCTGGAAGCTCGGTCCTCCGGAACGCCTGCAGCCTCAAAAGAATCTGGAGGTCCGCAATGTCAGAGGGGAACGAGGCTTCGAGCTGGACTCTCGGGCGCTCTTCGGTGCTGAGGGCGCTCCTGCTGTGGCCCCTGCACATCGCCCCCTGGAGGCCGAGCAAGCAATGGGGGAGTTGAGGGAGGTGCTTGGCCTGGGTGTCGAAGATCACCGTCCGGGCCTCGGACGACGTCAGAAGTGGCGCCATGGGGATGGCCATCTTGGGCAGGGAGCGCCCCCCGGTTTGACGCAGGGTGAATACCGCCAGGCCTGTGCGGACGTGCCGTGAACCACCAGGTCCAGGCAAAATAACTCGGCGCGACAGAGAAGGTAGTTTCCCGGACGAGGGACGCCCGTGCGTCTCCCAGCAATGGGTGCCACCAAAGGTCCATCACCCCCGCCGGCGTAGACATGGCAGGCATCAGGGGCACGGCGGTCACCAGCCGGACTGATGTGGGGCGACCCTCCGGCGGCATGCGGAGCAAGCCCTTGAGGCATCGGTTGAGGGCGTTGGTCTCCCTCGGCGCCCACACGATAGCAGCCCAGCCCGCCAACGAGGTCCACAAGCGCATCTCGTCGCCCTTCTCGGCCAGGGTGGCCACTTCCCGGGCCTCGCGGACGACCTGGGCTGGGGCCGCCGAATCACGGAGCGTGCCCAAAATGTCGGACCACTGGGTGAACACCTGCTCCCCCCGGGAGCACCGCGAGCGACCGGACAAACGCAAGAGCCACCGGACCCAGCTCGCAGTGGAGCGGCAACCTGCTGGCTCTGAGCTTCCAGCGCTCCTTCACACGCGCCCCCAGCTCGTCCTGGCAGTGGGCCTCCGCGGCCATCAACGCGAAGCCAAACGCGTCGGCGTCGTGCATGTCCGTGGCTGGCCAGCCAGCGTGCAGCGCAAGCCCCAACAGCAGCCGCGCCGAACGGGCGCGGGCGGCGATGCTCGAGGCCGTGGGCTCGGGCCCCTCGTACATGGCCAAGCGGAACCGTCGCCACGGGTCAATGGTGACCGGGTCGTAGGCGAGCCTCCTCAGCAGCCCTTGCATGTCCTGCCAAGAGTTGGGGAGAGTGACCGCGACGCGACGCTGAGCCACCTCAGCGCCGTTCGCGGCCTGCACCAGCGCAAGGTGCTGCAAGATCTCCTGCTCCACGAAGTCCGTCAATAGCTGGTCGTCGAGAATCGCCTGGGGCGACTCTGGCTGTGGAAGCTCGCGGTGACCCTCGTCGGCGTCGATGTTGGAGCCGCTGATGTCGAAGCTGGCGGCGTCCTGGGTCATACCCGTGGTGTCAGCGGCCGGGGCAGCGGCCTGGGCAGCAGTTGGGGGCAGGCCCCGGTCGGACGGCGGGGCAGCCGCAGCAGAGCTCTCCCCTGGGGCGGGAAGCCCTGGCGGCAGCGGCGGCCCGGTCGCCACAGCAACAACAACAGCGGCGCCAGGATGGCCAGGAAGCGCCTGACCGCAGCGCCGGCATCTGCCCTGCTCGTCGGCCGCTGTGGGGAGCGCGCCGTGGAGCGGGCAAGCCGCATGGGAGCACGCCATGGCCGTGATTGCGCAAGCAGGAACCGGAAATACCTCGGTTTACCCGCTATCGCAAGCACGGGTCCAGTTTTCCGAACCACGTCCAGCCGTGGCTACGATGAGGGGGACAACCAAGGCAGGTCGCCACCCCAAGTCGGTCCTTCTTTGGGCCACCCTTGAGCCCACTTGAGCCAGCCCACTTGAGCCACCTTGAGCTCACTTAAGAATCAAGAAGCCCCCCAGAGGCACCCAAGACGCCCCAAGAGGCAATTGCGAGATGGCACAACAAATTGATGTCCCTGGAGTTCGGGAGACCTGTTGGTCAGCTGGGCGGTGGACCCTGGCTCCCTCCTCTGACCGACTCCTCTAAGATGGCACCGAGATGGCCCCCGAGGCTCCCACGGGTGCCCCAAAAGGGCCCCAAGGTACCCAGGAGAACCCAGGAGGCACCCCAAAAGGACCCCACGAGGCCCCCAAGGGCCCCGAAGGGGCCCCCAAGAGACCCCAGAAGCCCCCCAAAGGCACCCAAGACGCCCCAAGGGGCCTTGGCGAGATAGCCAAAATCATTGATCTCACCACGGCTTTGGCAACATGCTGGCCTCCTGGGGGGTGGACCCTGATTAAGGAGCCCCCCCCTTCGGTCGGTCTCCTCCAGGATAGCCCCCAAGATGGCCCCCGAGGCCCCCAGGAGGTGCCCCAAGAAGTTCTCAGGAGGCCCCGGAGGCCCTCAAGATGCTCACAAGATGCCCCAAGAGGCTCCCGAGAGACCCCCGAGTCGCCCCAACAGATCCTCCAGAAGCACCCTAGACGCCCCAAAAGGCCACCGGAACCGGCAACAGATCCCCAAGACGCCCCGAGAGGACCCGAAGACACTTTCGAAAGAAATCCGAAGAAACTCCGAGAAGCATCGAAAATGCCTCTGGCCTTTTCTGCTCGCCCTCCTCATCCTCTTCCGCCTCCCGCTCCTTCATTCCCTTTACTTGTAAGCAACTCCGTCCTGGCGCAACCTGGGGCTAGTCGGAAGGGCGGGCCAGGCGTTTCGCTGTTTCGCCTGAGACCTCCCCACCATTTGTGATCCTGAAGCTTAAGAATTGGCAGCATTTTCACACACGGAAGGCGGGCGGCTTCCAACATGTGGCTCCCGCCTTAGCGCTGCGTACATTTGTTCGATTAAAAGTTACACGAGCTTCACGGATGGATGGCGGGCAATTTTCCAAAATGTGGCTCTCGTTTAAGCGCGGCGCACATTCGTTGCAACAGCTGCAAGAGCTTCACACTTTGAGGGCAGGAGGTTTTCAAAATATGGCTCTCGTCTTAGCGCCGCGCACACCCCTTTTGAACAGGTTAAAAAGATTAACGGGTTCAGGGCGGGCGGGTTTCAAATGTGATTCTCGCCTTAACGCCGCGCACATTCGTTTCAAAATTACAAGAGCTTCGCGGAATGAGGGCGGTTCCTTTCCAACATGTGGCTCTTGCCTAGGCGCCGCGCATACCCTTTTAAACAATAGAACAGGTTTCTCGGGTTCCCTTGGCCAACGTACCAGAAACAGCGTCTTGGAACGAGTCAGGGCGTCAGGGCGCACCGGGTACATTGAGTCGCGGTGTTGAATTCCCAGGCGTGGTGTTCTGGTAAGATTCTGGATCGTCAAGACGAGACAATTCGGTTGATTCGCGGCGTTGGAGTCCCGAGAATGGTGGTTGTCTCCCAACGGGGCAATTCCCTCAGTGGAAATGAATCCTTGTAGGGGCATATGAAGCGAGAGCGTGGAGGGAGGATCTGTTCCAAGTTCCAACATCGTTAATGGGTCTTGGGTTTACACTGGTCCTCCGGGTCCTCCTCCTCCTCATCATCATCCGCCTGCCCCCTCCTCCTTCCTCGTCCCTCCTCCCCTCCTCTCCCTCCTCCTCCTTCTCCTCATCGTCGTCGTCCTCCTCCTCCTGCTTCTCCTCCTCCTCCTACTCCTCCTCTTGCTCCTCCTCCAATTCCTCCTCCATCCTCCCCCTCTAGCTGCACGACGTCTTACCCAGCCGTTTACTCCACTGCGCTGCCGAATATCGTAACGTACGCTCCACTTGAGGGTAAACTGGACAATTACCGAAGGGTGGCCACACAGAAATGCACTGGCATGGTGGATGAACTGGCCGCAAGCACCTAGTGTTGAGAAGTCTTTCTCTCTCTCTCTCTCTCTGGGACGAGGTGGCAACTGAAACACAATGATGCATGCACCGGGAAAACTAATGTTCCCGTTGGACCGCCTGGCGTCAACATTTGGCCGTGTTCGGCTCTGGATCGCGCTTCGGGCCGTTCTGGGACGCTCCTCGAGGCCCCATCAGCCCCTTGGGTCGTCTGTGCCACCCAGCGGCATCCTTCTGGGAGTCCTGTGGCCCCGCCCCCCTTTCCTGCGGGCTCGGTTTGACGCTGCGAGCTCCCCGTTTAGATTGTAGACAGGAGACAGGGCTGAGGACAAGAGACATGAATCATGCGAGGTGGCAAGGAAACATAAGAGACACCAACAGGGAACATACACCAACAGAAGCTGGCGCATGATATACATTCTGCCATGCCACTTTTCTTACTCTCCTGTGCTGTTGCCCTGAGTCGCGTCGCTTATCATATCTTATCTTCAGCCCTGGCTCCTGCCTTCTGCCTACAAGGGGAGCTCGCAGCGTCAAACAAAGCCTGCAGGAAAGGGGGGTGGGACCACAAGACTCCCATAAGGACGCCGCTGGGTGGCAACGACGACGTGAGTGGCTGAGAGGCATCGGGGAGCGACTGAGAAATGCCCGAAGAGGCAACCCAGAGCCCTAAACACTGCCCAATACTGCCGCCAGGCGGTCCAGAAGGCGCACACCAGTTTTTTGATCTAAATGCTTAACTGTGTAAAACCTGACGTTACTCCAATCCATGATGTTTGGCTCATCCTGGCTGGCTCACAGGGTGCCCCACGATGGCGGCAGTACTTCCCCGCAGACGCTCAGATGGCACCAAAGCGGCCGACGCAACCAATATCGCCCAATATTGCCACCATATGCCCCAAGGTGACCCCAAAAGTGCCGAAGAGAATCTCAGTGTGGCTCCCTGAGGCCCCAGGATGACCTCACTGCTCAGTGGCCTAACAAAGCCAAGGCGGCTCCAAGATCATCAACTGATGGCTCCGCCTGGGGGAGCCCGCGGCAGAGGGTAGAGCCCTCTAAACATTCCAGACTACGCGGGGAGCATTGGAACGAGGGGCGGGAGAGGAGGGGGAGGGCAAGAGGGAGGGAGAAAGGGACAACGGAATGTGGATGGGGAGTCAGAGCGGAAGGTGAGAATATTTGTCCTCCTCCTCATCCTCCTCTTCATTTTCCTGGTCCCGTCCTCCGCCATATCTTCGCCCCTCGCTCATCCTCACTCCTCACTCCTCCTTCTTTCTCATTCCTCAGGCCTTCCTCCCTACTGCTTTCCCTCCCGCTCCTCCCTCACATCTCCTCGCTCCTCGCCCCAGCCGCCCCCTGCCATCTGCTTCCCAAATCTCCTGCCGACCAACTTCCTCGTTCACTGTTCCTCTCCTCCCACTCCCCCCACTCCCTCCACGATCTCTCTCCTCCGCCTCCTCCTTCTCCTCCTCCTCCTCCTCCTCCTCCTCCTCCTCCTCCTCCTCTATCCCAGTTCCGACGTGACGATAAGGCGGGCCTGGCGTTTCGCCTGGGACTTCCTTGCCGTGCATGCCCCTGGAACTTGCAGTTCGCAACCGCTTCAAGGATGGAAGGCGGGTCGTTTTCAACATGATGCTCCCGCTTCAGCACCGCGCACATTCGCGAAACACATCGCAACCACTTTAAAGAGTGAGGGCGGCTGGCGTCCACAATGTGGCTCTTGCCTGAACGCCGCGTGCAATCGATGTGTCCTAAGTGTGCAACCGCTGCATGGATGGAGGGCGGGTCATTTTCAACATATGGTCTCATGTGATCGCCGCGCACGTTCGTCTTAAACGTTTGCAGCACTTTTCAAGATGGGAGACGTTTCCTGTTCAGACCGTGGCTTTCGCCTTAGCACCGCACACAGTCGTCTTTACATTGCAGCAGCTTCAAGGAAAGAACGCGGTTCTTTGAACATTGTGAGTCTCGCCCCAGCGCCGCGCACAGTCGTTCCCTTTTTCAACACGTTAAGGGTTCGCATGGTTGAAGTACCAAGAACGGCGTTCTGGCACGATTGAAAACTGTCAGGACGCAGAACTCATGTTGATTCGCGGCGTTAGAATTCCAGAACATATGGTTCGTCGCGACTGTAGCAAGCGTTTGTTTTACAATGGGGCACTTCCCGCCATGAGATCAAATTATTGTATGGAGTTGCGAAGGGGGAAACTTGGAGGGAGGGTCTATTGCAACATCGATGGTGCGTCTTGGGTCTACACTGGTCCTCCTCCTCCTCCTCCACCTCCTCCTCGTCCTGCTCCTCCTCCTCCTCATGTTCACTCTCCTCCCTCGCCCTACCCAGCGAGACCTCCAGGAGACCTCCAAGATGCAAACAAACACGGAATCCGTGAGGCTTCTCTGATAAGTCTAACATACTCGATCTTTCTGGCTGCACGCGCCCGCGATGGCCTAAGCTCCCAATTTCGTCCCATAATAAATTGGAAAGGCCCCAAGAAGGCCTGACCCAACGGGCCAGGGCGTGCTAAGATCTCCGGTACCTGGTTAACAGTATTTCTAGTTCGCGCGCGCGGGGCGGCCCCTGGGGGTCCCCGGACGAAAAGTACCCCGGCAAGGTCCCGGCAAGTCCCCGGCAAGGTCGGGTCAGAGATGCCGGAGTTCTTTTTCGGAGTCCAAGGGGGCTCCAGATCGGTCCAAGAGGGCCCCGAGAAGCTTTCTAGACGGTCCAAGAGAGGCCCGAGACGGCCAAAGATCGCCCGAAGATGCCCCAGATGGCCTCAAGACAGCCCAAGAGGCCTCCAAGACGCTCCAAGGGCCTTCCAAGAGGCCTCCGAAGAGGGCCCCAAGTTGCCAAAATCGTTGATTTTTATTGGTTTTTTGTATGTTTTTTTGCGTTCTGGCCTTTTCGCTTCCGGACGCTCCAAGAGGGCCCAAGAGGCCTTCAAGACTGCTCCAAGACGGCCCACGAGGCTCCCAAGACGGCCCCGGAGCGGCCCAAGAGCGCCCCCCAGACGGCCCAAGTGCTGCCCAAGGCGGACCAAGAGGCCCCAAGACGGGCCCAAGAGGGGCTCAAGAAGGGAACCGAGAACTGAAAAATCGAGCCCTCCGCCCCAGAAGGCGCCCAGGACCCCGAAAGAGGCCCCAAGAGACTCTCCAAGACACCCCCAAGACGCCCCAATAAGCTCCCGTGAGGCCCCAAGAGGACCAACAACGTCAGGCCCCAGGCCCCAAGAGGACCAACAAATACCGCCAAGAGCCCGCCGAAAGCCCCCCAAGAGACCGTCACGAGAGCTCAGGAGGCCCCCTGGAGGCCTCCCGAGTTCTCCAAGAGGCCTAAAAAGAGGCGCCAAGAGGCCCCAAACGGCCCCAACGAGGCTCCAAGAGGCCACGAACGCGCAAGCAAACGCCTGCGATGGCACAATACGGGCCGGCGGAATGAGCGAAGCGATTAAATAAATTGGAAAGGCCCCAAGAAGGCCTGACTGCCCAAAACTTTGCGCAAAAGATGTTTCAAAAACATTCGGCTCTGTCACCTCCGTTTCGGCGACGGTGGATCTTCTGCTGACCTTACATGGACTGGTGACAGTGCTCGATGAGCGCACCATCTGCACGTGAAAATGTTCAGGTCGACCTGCTCGAGGTACAAGACAAATTGGTGGGCATCCTGAACATGGCTGAGAAGGTTGGGTCGTGGCCATCCCAAATTCTTCTCACCATGTGCGCGACGTTTCCTAAGCCGGCATGAGGCGAGCTAATCATTGGGGTGCTCCCCAAAATTCTGGGCATTTGATCCCGTGTACGCTGGCCTGTCACAGATGCTTGGTCTGATGTCATACAAGATTTCCGGGGCACAGCAATGAAGCACTCGTCTGCCGCCTAGAATACGTAAGTCCAAAACGGTCACCAACGACTTCACGTTTTCCCGGCAGGTTCTTGGTCGCGGGGCTCTCCAAGAACGCGTCGCTGGCCATGGCTCTCCTGCGACCTATTATGAAAGAAGCGGACAGCCAAGACGCCAAGGTCTCTGCGGCTATCAGTACGCCTGTAGATGACACGGAGCCTTGCACCGAGAATACCAAAGCCGACGTCGTCGCACAGCCGGCAGAGATCTCGCGCGCTGTCGGTGGGTCTTTCGCTTGGCAGGAGCTCCCGATGTCACCCCAGACTAAGCTTTTGGCTCCTTCCTCGGTGCTTGGGTCGGCGATGTTGGAGGCCATCCGAGCCCTTGGAATGCCAGCCTCCCTGGCTCAAAGACGGTTGTGTTGGGGTGTGCTGCGGCGCTTGGGGCTCGGCGCTCGTGCGTTAAAAGCCTTCAGACTCAGCTTGTGCGGACCTGGCTCGACATATAGGATCAGTCCCCGAGTCTCCACTCAAGGGTATCCAAAGCGTGGCCCAAAATGCTGGGCCGCATCGGGCCCACGGCCAAAGTTCGGTCGCGTAGAATGAAGGGCCGTATTGGGGCCGTGATCGCTACCCTTAAGGACGCGGGTTGGAGACCCATGTCGCCCAGTGTGTCACAGCCTAGTGGGTGACCAGCATGAGGCGTGGAGGTTTCCCGACACCAAGACGCACAGAGTCGAAGGCGACTTTGACATCGTCGAGCCGATGCTAATTTTGCGGAGAACCGTAGACTACAGCAGTGGAAACAGGCATCCGAATTTCTGCATGGAGAGGACCACGCAGAAGGAGCTGACGTTTTCATGCTCCGAGCTGGGGTCAATCGCTTGCTCAAGAAAGATGCTGTCGATCAGGTCGGTCAGTCAATCACGGTGGCCGATGGTGGCCAGTGGCCTTACGAGAGGCAGCGCAACGCGTGGGATATCCAATTTCCCTCTAATGCCCTGGATGCGGGGCGCCGTCAGAAACGCGGCTTTATCGGAGTTGGGAGTGCCCATGTAACAGGGACATCCCCGCTTACTCATCCTCTTGCATCTGCGCGCCGAAGCTAGAGCAGGAGTGGATGCCAACCCCAATCTGTGGCCGAGAGGCCTGCCACCACACAGTCTCACGCACGACTCCCGTGTTCAAGGAAGGGGGGGTCGGACGTGGAGTGGGCGGTGGAAGGCCATCGGGGAGAATGGCGCGGGGCCCTTCGAGGGCGGGACGGTTCTTGCTGGTTTTTCACAGCGGCTCGGGTGGCAAGTTGCAGCGACCCTCGCAGACATAGGGCCGGTGCTGCGGCTGCCATCGTGGCATCGAATATGGATGCCGGAAACGTCTGGCGGGTTTTGCCTCCACGTAGGGGGATGAAAGTAAACAGTTCCCAGAGCCGAAATTCGAGCCTTCGAATTCGCCCGAAAACGGCTCCGTGGCTCTATGTAGCTTGTTGCTGACAACTTGGCTCTGCATAAAATGTGGACCAAAAAGCGCCGCCTGGCATGCAGAGGCCCTAATGCTGAACTGTGGTTCCGTGTCAGGGACGGGCTTCTGACCAGGGGTCCTGGGGATGTGCAATAGGTTCGTCTCCCATGTGGACCGCGGGGACCCCTATCTCTCCGAGCAGGAATGACACTTTGCCAATGGTAACAGTGCCGCGGATGCGTTGGCGGTGGAGGCCGCTCAATTGTCTTGGCCCCATGTGCTCGACGGAGTCAGGGCACCAGACACTGATGGCTGGAACTGCACAGCTGCGCTCGTCAGGCGACAGGTGGCTCAAGCCATGATCAGTGTCGCCCCTTTGGCAGGAGCGGCCTCAGGACGCCCGTGTCGGGACCTCTAGGCTCAAAAGAGTCCTCCTTCGGAGCCAGCACTATTTGGTCAGATGTGAGCGCTGTTGGCCCTGCGCTCTTTGCCACACCCTTGTGCCAGCGGCTGGTGCTGTCGAGTTTGGCGAGACGCAGCGCCTTGAGGTGCCACGAGGCCTTTCGAGTCTTTGCGGATGTTGAAGGAGAGGTTCGGGCGGCGAGGCGGGGGACTGTTGGGGGAAAAGGATCTGACCGTTCGCATGTCTTACATTTCTGGCCGAAGTTTGGGTCGCATGTTTGTTCGCCGTGTGGTAAGACTGGCACGGGTGACCCACGCCATTTGGTTTGGGAGTGCTTCTCCCCATCTCGAAGAAAGGCCACGAGAACCCTCAGCGTATTCGCATGGGTTTTTTCCCAGGCCGCATGGGCCCCTCGAAGGCCACACCGGGCCGCGAGGAAGGCCCCAACGGGCGGGCCAGCCTCCGTGGGGCCCACCCTGGCTCCCTTTTCTCCCTTTGACTTCGCTGCCACACTGTGGCTACAAGCGGATTCCGGCAAAATCCTCCTCCTCCTCCTCCTCCTCCTCCTCCTTCCCCTCCTCCCCTCCTGCGCCACCCTCGAGGCCAGCTCGAGGAGCGGCGCATTCGCCCCAGGCAGCCCCTAGGCGAAGGTCCAGGGGCCTGCATCCATATGGACTCCAGGGTTAAGGTGCTTAGGAGCAGGCACAGACCAAAACCCCAACGGCCTTGTCCTTGTCTTTGTCCTCCCCTTCCTGACCCGTCTCCTTCCCCCACCTCCTCTTTCATCTGGTCGACTCCCTTCTGCCAACCGCTCCTCGCGCACAGGCCAGCGACCCGACACAGACTCGACTCACCCTGGCAATGGGTCGGATTTCGAAGTGCGTTGGAGCCAGCGGTTCCCCTGTGAAGCGCTGGGGGCGCGCCCGGCGCCTGCCATGCCGCCCATGCCCATCATGCCCATCATCATGCCAGCCATGCCGCCCATACCTCCGCAGCCTCAGCGGTGGCGGCTACTCGCGAGCGAAGCCCGCGCGCCGCAGGGACGAGGCAGAGGCGCACGAGACCGGGGTGCAACAGGGGTGTGTGGCCGTTTCGTCCATCGCTGGGCGGGGGCAAGCCTCCCACCTCCGCTCTCGCACTCAAGGCAGCACGGTAGGAGGCATGGCGAGTCGGATGCGAGAGAGCCTGGCGCAGGGGGAGCTCAGACGAAAGCTCACATAGAAAAGTTGTGACTGGGCTGCGCTCCACACACCTGGGCCAAGGCCCACCGCCCACTATTCTGGCCCCTCACAAGGCAGTCGAACATGGGCTGCTTTGCTGTTTAAGCGGCCTCGGCTTTTCTACCAAGGGGGGCTAGAGGTCTGAGCAAATCTGCCAGCCACCTCGGAGGAACAAGGCCGCGAAGTCGTCAGCTGAGCTGTTGTGTAGCATGTGCGTTTGTTTGGTGTTGTCTTTCGTGTATCCAGTCTTATCTCCGGTCTGCTGTCTTATGGGGGGGAGGGGGGCGTCGGGGGGCAGGACATTCACGAAAGACGACAACAACAAAAAGGGGGAATATCCCATCAGCCTCCTGGCAGTTCTAGGTTGTGTGAATTGCACTCCATACGATGTATGTTTTGAGGGTTATGACAGAATGTTGTTAGATGTTTTCCCCTCTCGAGGCCCCTTGAGGCACAGTGGCAGCACATAGCAAGCAGCAGGGATTTTACGGCACGCATGACCATTGCCGTTTGAGCTCGAGAGGCCTCTCGACCGACCGAAAAAGTTACCATCACCAACCCTCGCATGCAGTGTGAGGCAAGGTGTCTGAGGAGAAGTTGGCAGAAATTCGGACTTCGATTCGGCGGGTTCGGAGACTTTGAGTGCTTCGACGAGTTCACAGGTTGCTAAGGTTTCCTGGAGGGGTGCAACCAAAGAACCAAGAGAGCTCAAGATGCCTCCAGGACGACCCCGAGAAAACCCGAAGAGGGCCTCAAGAGTCCAACACGGCCGAAGACCGCCCAGCAGGACCACAAGACGTTCTCTCGAGGGCAAGAAAGCGCTGGAAGACAAACTGTGCGGATGTCCCAGGGTCGATTCAAGGCGGACCCTGGAACCCTACAGACTGCCCAAGACTTCACCGAGGTGGCCGACAGAGGCCCCAAGATGACGCAAAGATCGCCCAGAATGACCCTGCAAGGCTCAGAGATACCTTCAAAATGGGCCAAAGATGCCCCAAGATAGCACCGATTGCCGATCATGCTCCAAAAGTGGCCCAGAAAGCCCCACGATGTCACCAGAATGACTCATAACCATTTCAATCAACCACAGATGCCTCGGCCTGGGCAGTTGGCGGCGGAGGCCTCAGCCCTTCAGACCCGGCCGCTCCAGCCTGTCCAGTGGGCCGTGCGAGATCATCGACCAGGATGTGGTCCCAAACCTCCTGAAGGTTCCTCGCTGGGGCGATTCTGCGCCCCCGCGGCCCCAGGACGACCTCAGGATGACCCCAGAGGCCGCCGAGTCGCCCCAAGAGGGCTCCAAGATGACCCCAAAGAGGGCCCCCAGATGCGAACTTCATGTTTGTCAGATGGTGTGGTGCTCTCGCTTGTGAGCCCCAAAACGCCCCTAAGACTGCCCGAGAGGCCCCCACAAGATCGCACTCAGACCCAAGGCGGCCCCCGAGAGGGCCCCAAGATGGCCCCGAGAGGCCTCAAAGATGGTACACATACACCCCCAAGGCCCGAGAGGGCCCCAAAACGGGGGCAGTGGGGAAATCGACGGGCCGTCGGAGCCTCCAACCACGAGGTGGCCGCCAGTACCTCCAGCATGCCCCCAAGAGACCCCCAAGAGGCCCCCAAGACGCTCCCAATGAACTCCCAAGAGGCCCCAGAGAGGCCCCCAGGGAGGCCCTGAAAGAAGCATTCAAGAGGCATCCCAGGAGACCCCGAGAGGCATCCAATACACGTCTGACTCACGACCCAAGCACGGCGGCGGGATCGGCCGCCTGGGCCAGCACAGGAACGGAAAGAGCGGTCCAAGAACATGCCCGAGATGGCTCACGGCACCCTTCGCTCTTGGGAACCTTGGTGGTAAGAGCTTGTTACGTCACCGCTCGCTCTTGGGAGCCTTGGTGTTCAGAGAACCTTGACGTTGCCGCTCGCTCTTGGGAGCTTGGTGTTGAGAGTTGTTTACGTCACCGTTCGCTCTTGGGAGCCTTGATGCCACGAGTTTGTCACGTCACCGTTCGCTGTCGGGAGCCTTGGTGTGAAGAGCTCTCCTGGGGCAATCTTGGGGCCCTCTTGGGCCGTTTGGGGGCCCTCTTGGGCCGTCCTGGTGCCCTCTTGGGCCGTCCTGGGGCGATCTTGGGGGCAGCTTGGGTCGTCTTGGGGCGATTTGAGGGCCCTTTGGCATGTCTTGGGCTGCGTAACAACAGAAAATTCGCCGGCCCAACGGGCCAGGGCGTGCTAAGATCTCCGGTAACTGGTTAACAGTATTAACAGTATTTCTAGTTCGCGCGCGCGGGGCGGCCCCTGGGGGTCCCCCGGCGAAAAGTACCCCGACCAACGCCCGACCGCCGCCCGACCGCCGCCCGACCAAGTCTACTCAGAGATGGTTTTCCTTCTGGGTGCGGCCTCTCAGGCTCCCCAGAGCGCGCTCAGAGTGCCCCAAGAGGCCCCCAAGACTGCCCAAGAGGCCCCCGAGACGCCCAAAGAGCGCTCGAAGACGCCGAAGATGACCCCAAGACGGCCCAAAAGGCCCCCAAGACAGCCCAAGAGGCCTCCAAGACGCCCCAAGAGCCTTCCAAGAGGCCTCCGAAGAGAGCCCCAAGAGGCCAAAATCGTTGATTTTCATTGGTTTTTTCGATGTTTTTTGTGTTCTGGCTTTTTCGGCTTCCGGACGCTCCAAGACGGCCCAAGAGGCCCCCAAGACCGCTCCAAGACGGCCCACGAAGCTCCCAAGACGGCGCCGAAACGACCCAAGAGAGCCCTCAAGACGGCCCAGGTGCCGCCCAAGACGGACCAAGAGGCCCCAAGACGGGCCCAAGAGGGACTCAG
>CAUYUJ010003025.1:60852-138106 GCA_963575745.1 Prorocentrum cordatum | reverse complement strand
GCAGCCGCCGCCACCTCCTCCGCCGCCTCCTCCTCCTCCTCCCCTTCCTCCTCCCCTCGCCTCAGCCTGGCCGCCCCCGCCGCCCCCGCCGCCCCCGCCGCCGCCGCCGCCCTCGCCTCTCTCTCTTTCTCTTCTCTCTATCTCTTCTCTCCTGCTCTCTCTCTCTCTCTCTCTCTCTCTCTCTCTCTCTCTCTCTCTCTCTCTCTCTCTCTCTCTCTCTCTCTCTCTCTCTCTCTCTCTCTCTCTCTATTTTTTTCTCTCTCTCTCTCTCTCTCTCTCTCTCTCTCTCTCTCTCTCTCCTCCGCCCCCCGGCCTCTTTAAGCCTCAGCGCAGGCCCGCCGCCTGGCGCAGCTGCCGCGCCAGGCGGCGCTGTACTGCGCAGCTGATCGCGCAGTAAACGCGCGCGAGCGCTGTACTGCGCAGCTGATCGCGCAGTAAACGCGCGCGAGCTCAGCCTGCTGTTCGTCCTCTGGGAGCTCGCGCACGTGGCTCAGCAGCCACTGACGCGCCTCCGCGCCGAGCCGGCCTGCAGTCTCCACGGCGAAGGCGGTCAGCCGTTCGCCGGGATAGCGCTCGTGCTTTCCCCGCTCCGCACGGCGCGAAGCCTCTCCGGGCCTCCTGGCGGCGACGCGAACGGCGGCTTCGTCCCCCGCCGCAGGGTGGCGCACGGTGACGCCCACCCACCTCCGGCCATCGACGTCCTCGTATTGGACATCGAGGATCGCCCGTTCGAAGACGGCGGGGCCGGCGCCCTCGGCCGCGCGCCGCGGCCGGAAGCGGTCCCAGGTGGGCACGCGCTGTTCGCGCAGCGGGCGGTCGTGTGTCCACCGCGCCGCCAACGCGCCCACCGCCTTGGCCAAGCCGCCGTGGCGCCGCACAATGCCTCCCCCGTGCTGGCAGGTGGCCGCGTGGTAGCCATTTTCGTCGAGGGGCGCCTGGCAGCGGGCCCCGGCGCCGGACTCGTTGCAGCACGTCGCAGCGGCCCGCGCGAGCTCGTCGCTGGAGCACTCTGGTCGCGGCAGCAAAAGGCGGGAGCGAGTCCCCGTGGCCCACTCCACGTCTTCCAGCGCACACGCTGCCTCCGTGGGGCACTGCAGGTACGCCCCGGACCCCGGCCCGCCGGCGGACTGAAGGACAGCCTGATTGCGTAGGCACACTTGCTGCCGGGCGGCAGCCAGGTTTGTCTTGTGCACCGTCGCAACCATCGTCTTCTGCCTCATCGGCCAGCCAAGCGCCGCGGCGAGCGGGGCGGCGGGGGAGGGTTCCGCGCCCTGGCGCGCCAGTTCTGCGCGCGCCTCCGCCAGGTTCTGTGCGTTCCGGGGGAGGGCGCCCAGCGCGTCCGCGAGCGAAGCGGCGCCCAGGTCGCGGCGCACCTCGTCAGCAGCGTGCGTCCAGGCGGCCCAGAAGGCCGCAGCGCGCCTCGTGGTCGCCCACTGGGCCCCCTCGCCGCCGAGCTTGCGCGGTAGGCCCAGCAGCTCGCAGGCCTCGGGTCCCAGAGGGCGGTCCAGCAGCTGCTCCCAGCAAGCCCTCAGCGCCGCGTCGTAGGCGAAGGCCTCGCCGGGCGTCGCCAGCGCAAGCTGGAGGTAGTGTTGGCTGGCGTTGCCCGCGTAGGTCGTCAAGAGCGCCGCCCTCGCCTGCTTGGAGAGGCTCTCCCGGAGCTCCTGGAGGCGAGCGAAGAGCTGCTGCAGGCGCGTCGTTGCCTTGTCTAGCCCGCAGCCCTCCCCGCCGCCCGAAGCTTCGTGCCGAGCACCGGCAGCACGGGCACAAAGTGGCCCGCCAGCTCGCGCGGGACAGCCTGCGCCCCGGCCGGTGACCAGACCTGTGTTTTCCGAGCGTTGAGTTCGAGCCCAAGCGGAGCAAGCACCCTGTTCAGGGCAGCCAGCGTGAGCACCCCCAGGTCCGCCCTCAGCACGAGGTAGGTGTCGTCCAGGTAGGAGAAAAGCCTGGCGCGTGGGTCCTGCTGCTGTAGCTCGCCCAGGAGCTGCTCCAAGGCTTGCCGCTGGCCGACGGCGAAGCCGGCGGGGGACAGCGGGTCCCCCTGGTCGAACCCCCGGCGGCTCCGTACAGTCTCGAACCGGCCGGTGGCCCCCCGCCAGTAGTGCTCGGCCGGCTCCGCGTACCACGCCCGCAACACCTCGGCCACCTCGGGGACCGCCACCGCCATCGCCTGGAAAGCGGGGCCCCGCCTCATTCTTTGAAACGCCGCCTTCACGTCCACCTTGATAAACAAGGCGTCTGGCCGCGTCTCCGCCAGGGCTTGCAGGTGCTTCACCAGCAGGGTCGCTCCGCCCTTCCGCCCAACCCCGTACTGGTGCTCGCCCGCCGCGTCGGTAAGCTCAGCCTTCCGCGCTCTGGCCAGCGCCCGCAGTCCGAGGCGGCGTAGCGTTGCGCTCACCAGGAGAGGTCGGACCTCGCCGCCCCCCTTGTCGAGGGCCACGAGCTCGCCAGACCGGAGAGCCCGGAGAACATCCGGCGGGAGCTCGCCGAAGGCGACCCGCGCGGCCGCCCGGGCGAGCAGGCGTCGAGTCTCTCCGCTGTCGGCGCCGGCGGCAAGGTGCTCCAGCCGCGTTCCAAGCAGGCCTGGCGCTGTAAGCCGGGGAGGGCGTCGCAGCAGCTTGCGCACCTCGTCCTCCACCTGCTCCCGGAGCTCCCGGCTTGGCGGCGCGCGCGGTAGGGGTGGCGGCGGCGGCGGCTGCGGCTGCGCCTCTGCGGGGGCGCGCTCGTCCGGCGGGAAACTCGCGCGCAGCTGGTCTAGCGTCGCGTCCGTGCGCGGCGCAAGCTCGGCCCCGACTGCGGCGGCCAGGGCGCGGCTCTCTTCGCCAGCAGCAGCCAGCGTGTGCACGCGCCTCCCCCTCTGCTTGGCGGTTGTACGTCTTGCAGGCGCCCGGGCCGCCAGGCTGCCCCCCGTAGCAGAAGCCCACAGAGGCCCCCACTGACCTCCCCACCACAAGGCAAGCCGCTCTTCCAGTAGTTCTGCACACGTTGGGCCGCTGCCGCTCGGCCGGGCGAGGAGCAACATGTCAAACAACAAGAACAACTTCCACTCTGCGGAAGCCTCTCCCTGGCGGCACGCTTCTTCCAGCACTTCCAAAGCCTTGTGGCGGGCGTGAGCCACTGCCCCGCGGAACCTGTCGGGCACCTGCACGAAAGTGGACACTCCTGTTCTGAGAGCGGCCTCCCAGGCCAAGTTCTGCCACCACTCGCGCCCTGGCAGCACCTGTTCCTCCCAAGTTAGGTGTTTGACTGGTATCCCGCCGTGGTCAGGGTCGAGCCCTCCCTGGGCCTCCTGGCCAGGATGCCCTCCGCCAGCGTCGCGGTCGGCAGCTGCGGTGGCCAGCGCGGTCCGCGCCTCCTGGGCGTGCACGGCCTCCGCGCGACCGATTGGGCGGATCTCGTCCTCTGAGCCCACTTTGCCAGCCATGCACCCTATGCACATCCAGCTGTATCGCTGCCGGCTCCCCCACGAGCATAGGCGCATCTCCCGCGACGCGAACGGGACAGCGCACGCCTTGCATGCTGCTGGGCGTTTGGACACCGGCTGCAGGTCCAGCGCCCACTCTCCAGCGGCGCGTCGCCGCTGCCCTCTTCCTCCTGCTGCTGCTGCTGCCGCTGCTGCCCCCTGCTCTCCCTCTCCGGCGCCGGCAGAAGGCCCAGGCGGGGCAGCGGGCCCTGGCCTGGGTGCCGCCTCGGCGCCCAGCTCGACGTCGTCGTCCTCTCCCTCCTCCATCTGCCCCTCCTCTGTCTCCACCTCTGACTCCTCTACCGGTGGGGGGAGGTGGGAGACGGGCCGGGTAGCCCCCCCCTCCCCCCCGAGCAGTGGCGCGGGGAGGCGGGCTGGTTAGCCTCCCCGCAGTCGCCGGTGGGGGGAGGTGGGAGACGGGCTGGGTAGCCTCCCCCTCCCCCCCGAGCAGTGGCGCGGGGAGGCGGGCTGGTTAGCCTCCCCGCAGGCTGCGGCCACGCCGATGGCACGGCGCGCGGCACGGCCGAGGGCAGGAGGGGCCCCGCGCCCGCGCTTGACTCCTCCTCCTCCTCCACCTCCCTCCTCCTCCTCCTCCCCTCCTCCTCCTCCTCCTCCTCCTCTTCCCGCCCCCCCCCCCCCCCCGCGCGCCCTCTCGCGCGTTCGCCCGCCGTCGCCCCTCAAACGCGCAAGGCGACGCACTGGCGACAATCGAATGGCCACCCCCCGAAAGACTTCGACGACGACCCCGGCCCCGACGACGCGACGACCGCCCGAACACGAGCTAGCAATGGGGAGGAGGAGGAGGAAATCTTGGAGATATGAGCCACAGCTCAGCCGTCGCTGCCAGAACCAACAAAAGGGGTGGTATGAGGGGAGGCAGTGGGAGAAGAGATATCGGACGACTGGCGAGGACACCCCAATTGCGCTCGGCTGCAAACTAGAGAAGGGGAGGAGGCCTGATAAGTGCGCGTTGGTCATCTTCGCCACGGCCGCCCCCTTCTCGCAGAACAGGTTGATCATACCCTTGGTGGGCAGATGCTCGGAGAGCTTGCCCGGGAGAGAAAACGCCCAAGCTGGCGGCGCATCGCCGAAGCAGCGAACCTTAGATTCAAACCTGGACGCCGACGTCAAAGCCGCGGCAGCAGCAGCAGCACTTTTTTAATTGTTTATGAATATTGTGTGCCGGCCTTCTGGGCAGGCGAGTCGCCGTCGATCGGGTCGAGCGGCTTGCTGGCGCACGCCTCGATGATGGGAGTATTCGCAAGTTCCCGGCAGCGCGGCAAGCGAATGGAGAGGGTGGCGCAGCTCGGAAAATAAAGAGCGAGAGAAGGGATGGGGGGGGGGGGGGGGGGGGGGGGGGGGGGGGGGGTGGGGGGGGGGGGGGGCCCCATCATTGTCATCCGCTTCATCCTCGACCATCTCCCGATCATCCCCCGTTCTCCTCCTTCTTGCCCCTCCTCGTGCTCAAAAGAACGGCCCCCGAGAAGACGAAAGGGCCACGTCGCGGATGGCCCCCGCACGCTTGAACGCAACCTGCTCGGACACCGCGCGCCTCTCGATCTCCTCCGGCGGGGGGGGGGCAAGGGGCCGGCGCTGTCGCCCCCGTCCCCGTTTGCCGCCACCCCTGCCCTTTCCCTTCCCTCCCCCCCCCATTCCAAACTTCCTCCCCCCTAGGCCAACTACAATGGGTGGTGGGCCGAACAATTCCCAACAAACAACTCCTTGTGCTGGAGCAACTCAATGAGCATGCGCACCTCCATGCCCAGGCGCGCTCGCTGAGCTTTCTTGGGCGCCATGGAGAAGTAAAAGGATGGAAAGAAGAGCAGCTCGGGCCAGCTGTCACCCGCGAGGGCAGTGTCAACTTGATGCCACGCCAGCTGCGGACAGCGGGGGCGACAGCATGGAGGCATGAGCAAGAAATAGCCAACAACGAGGGGGAATGACGAGCGGAAGAGGACGATGAGGATAATGGCAGTGAGGTTTTACTTTCGACACAGTCGTACACACCCCTAGCACTAACCTTTGTACACCCAACATACAGCTTGCGATGCACGTACAAAAACCTGATGCGAATATCTTCGCGACCAAAACCAGCGCGCGCATTATCTTCAATCGCCGCTGCCGACCCCCCTTCCCCAACGCACGAATCCCCCCCCTGGGGGGCGTCAGGCCCCTCAAAGGGGTGACTGGGGGTGGGGGTGGTGTGAACCGCTGCGATGAGTGATTGAGTCAGGCGCCGGATGAGTTACCTACCGCATGAGATTGACCGGATGAATTAGCCACCGGATGAATTAGACCGGATGAGATAGGCATCGGATGAATTACTCCGAATGAGTTCGACGCAGGATGAGTTAGGCGCGGGTGGAGTTAGGCATCGGATGAGTTTGACCAGATGAATTAAACGCTGGTTGAATCCGCCCTGTTTCCTTGGACCGTTGTCGGCTCCTTTGGGGCGCATCTGGGGCCGTCTCGGGACGATCTCTGGGGCCTCTTGAGCCGCCTGGGGCCCTTCCGGACCCGACAGAGCGAGAACCCGAAAAACCAGCTCGGAGCGCAGAGGGGGCCTGGTAGATTTCAAACGTGTTCTTGTTAATAAGAAAACCTATGCGAAAGTCCCCCACGTGACTATATGTTTCTCTTTCTCTTTCTTTCATTATCTCTCTCTCTCTCTCTCTCTCTCTACATATATATTTCTTTCTCGTAATATTTCTCGTTCGTTTTCTCTACGTATCTCCCCTGCTCTCTCCCTCTCTCCCTCTCTCCCTTTTTTTTTTTTCTCTCTCTCTCTCTCTCTTTGTTCTCTCTCTCTCTCTCTCTCTCTCCTATGCTGCGTCAAAACTCATCCTCCTCTCCATCGGGGGGAAGGGAAGGGGACCTCCTCCTCCTCCTCCTCCTCCTACTACTACTCCTCCTCCTTATACTCCTGCGCCTCTTCCATCCCGAAGGAGCGGGGGGGGGGAAGATCCCCCTCGTTCGCCCCCCCCCCTCTCCTCCTCTTCCGCCCCCTCCTCCTCTTCCTCCTGGGGGAAAGGGAAGGGAAAGAGCCGCGTCCTCAGCCTCCTTCCTGACCGTAGGGGCAAGGATTGACCCTGCTCGTCCTCCTATCCCTCCTCTTTCTAATGGAAATGCGCAGGGAGGGAACCTCCCCTCTCGTCCTCCCTGAAGGAGAGGGAAGGACAGGGGCTCCATTCCCGTTTTCCTCCTTCTGAGGGAAACGAAAGGGAAGAAACCTCCTCCTCCCCCGCTGTCCTGAAGGGCAGGGGAAGCGAGGGGCATCCTCTTCTCCTCCCTGCGGGAGAGGGAAGGGGAGGTACCTCCTCCTCCTCCTTGTGATGGAAAGGGCAACGGCGGAACCTCGTCCTCCTCCTCCTCCTCCGCCGCCCCCTCCTCTTCGCCCTCCCTGAGGGAAGGGGAGGGAACGAATGTCCTCCTCATCCACCCCGAGGGAACATGAAGGGGGCGCGCGTCCTCCTTCTCCTCCCCCTGAGGGGAAGGGAAACGAATGAGCGCCCTCCATTTCCTTCCTAGGGGGCAGGGGGGAAGGGGGCCGCCTCCTCGGGGAAGAAAGGGAAGGATTGTTTTCCTTCTTCTCCTCCTCCTCCTCCTGAGGGAAAGGGCAGGGAATGAGCGCCCTCCCCCTCTTCGTCCTCCTCCTGATGGAAAGGGGCAGGAAGAGGGCCTCCTCCTCGTCTTCCCTGAGGCAAAGGGAAGGGAAGGAACCTTTTTTCCAACTTCCTCTTCCTCCTCCTCTTCCTCCTCCTCCTTTTTGTCGAAAAGGGGATGGAAGGGACGGAGCCTCCTCCTCCTCCTCCTCCTCCTCCTCCTCTGCCCTGAATTGAAGGAGCTCCTCTTGGGCCGTCTTGGGGCCAGCCCAGTCCCCACACACAAGCAGCCCAATCCCCACACCGCCTCCTCGGGCCCTCTTCGGAAACTCTTGGGGCTGTCTTGGGGCTCTCTTGGGGTCGTATTGGGGCCTTCTTGGGCAGTCCTGGGGCCCTCTTTGTCTTCGGACCAGCCCAATCCCCACACCCAAACAGCCCAGTCCGCACACCGCCTCTTCGGGCCCTCTTGGGAGCCTCGTGGGGCCCTCTTGGGGACCGTCTTGGGTACCTCTTGGGCCGTTTGGGGGCCCTCCCGGGCCGTCTGGGGACCCTCTTGCTGGATCCGAAGAGCCGAGAACCCGAAAAAACGTCAACAACCAACGGCACATCAATACCTTTGGAGCAATCTTGGGACTCTCTCGGGCCGTCCGGGTACCATCTGAGGCTCTTTCGGGGCCGTTTTGGTGCCATCTTGGGCAATTTTGGGGCCCTCTTGGGCCGTCTTGGGGCCCTTGAACCGTTTCACTTGAAAACGAACGGACAATCGGAGCCGCCCAGGAGCCGCTTCACTTGACAAAAAATACAAAGGGACGACGGGTCATTACACTCATGTTCCCCCCTCGCAACTCCCCTGGACCCATCCCTAGAGGGCTTCGCCCCACCTCGCTATGTCCGTTATACGAGGGGAGACTGGCCAATACGCTCATGTTTCCCCCCTCGCCCGTTTCGTGGATCCCCTCCCTAGAAGGCTTCGCCCCACACAAGAAAGTCATCACTCGCACCTCGCTTTTTCCGTTGCCTGCTTGGCACGGGGACGGGCACTGCTCGTACTCTGTGAGGGCTCGAGATCGCTTGCTCAGCGTCTTGGGGCCATCTTGGTGTTATGACGTGTGCACGTTATACAACAAACTAACAATCAACCTTGCAACAATCAATGAATATGGCCTCTCCGAATCTTCTTGGGGGTCCTTTTTGGAGCTCCTTTGAGCCGTTTTGGGGCCCTCTTGGGCCGTCCTGGGGCCCTCTTGGGCCGTCTTGGGGGGCTTGGGCCGTGTTGGGGCCCTCATGGGACGCTCTTGGGAACATCTAAGGCCCTTGGGGGCCTCTCTTGGACAATCTTGGGGCCCTCTTGGGGACTCTTGGGACCGGCTTGGGGGCCTCGTGTGCCGTCTTGGGGCAATTCTGGGAGCCTCTTAAGCCGTCGTGGACGCTGCGAAGACCAAGGAAGCACCTATGCTAAACATGCACGTCTCCCTCAGGGAATGGGGCGAGGTTTGTCTCTTGGACGTCCTTTTGGAGGCCTCGTTGAGCGCTCTCAGGCCGTCTTGGGGCCATCTTGGGCCTCAGAGTCAATCGTGGAGGTAGCTTGGGATCTCTTGGGGCTGTCTTGGGCCGTCTTGGGGCTCTCTGAGGCGCTCTTGGGGCTGACTTGGGCCGTCTGGGGCCGAGCATGACCGAAAACTCTGCGACTAGATCTGGGGCCGCCGAGGCCAACCCCCTCACACTCCCCCTTGTTTTTTCCCCCGCCTAACGGATCGCGACGCTGCAAGCGCTCGCGCTTTCCGTCATCCTCCGACCCCTGGTGGCTTGCCACAGGAGTGTACGGAGAGCCGAACTTCAGATAGTGTTCGGTCCTGTTGAAAGGTTCCAGTGGGCCTTCCGCCCAACCCGCTGGCCACCCGGAAAGGCGCATAAACGTCCCAGCTAGCTCGTCGGTCTTCCCACCCCGTAATGATTTATAAACTGCGTAATTTGTCGGTCTTCCTGCTCCAAACAACCCCAAAATTGCCTCCGAAGCGCCCCATAAAGACCCGTAAACTTCCCAGGTCACCGGTTTTGCCGCTAAAAGACGGCCAGGATGGCTCAAGATGGCCTCCAAGGTGCTTCCAAGACGTCTAAGAAGGCCCCGAGAAAGCCCAAGATGGCCGCGAGATGTCTCCAATACGGCCGAAGATACACTCAAGACGGCCCGAGATGGTCCTAAGATAGTCCACGACGGCCCGAGCTCCCAAGAGGCCTCCGAGACAGCCTCCAGGAAAGCCCGAAAACTTTTCTTCTTTATCCTCGAACTGTTTCCACAACAGCGGGGGGAACAAATGATCCGATAGCTTGCCGAGTTCTGGCCACAACGTTCGGCAAGGCGCTTCTAAAAAGGCAGGGGGGCGGCGGTGATTCGACGTAGGTTTATTCGATACGCAGGTTGAAATTAAGTTAGCACGCCACATTGATAAACAGCTCGCCAGAGGCAATCTCGCGATGGCACTGCCAATTCCTAGGCTTTTCAGTTTGAAATGGCCTCGGGATGACCACTGAGAGCCCATGACGCCCCCAAGACGGACCTGGACGGCCCCACAACTGCGCCATGACGCCCCGAAGACACCCCAATGACGCTCCAAGAGCCCCCCCCAGACCGCCACGATGACACGCCTGAATACCCCAAAGCGGTTCTGCCGATCCTCTGCTATAGTATTCGGAAAGCCCCTCACAATGGAGGCAGTCTCCAGATCACCAAGAACCCCACGAGGCCCCAAAACACGGAACACAGACTCGCAAGAGGCCTCAAGCATGCCTCCCCCAAAAAGCATTCAAGCACCCGCCAACAGGGATTGTTGGCATACTCGGCGCGGCACAGATTTCGATGCTGCGCGCAGGTCCGCCAAAACCCCAGGGAGCGGCTGGTGATGCGCCGCCGGCATCCTCGATAATTACTGCCAACGGCATCGGCTCACATGCTTGACGGAAGTGGCGCGACAAATACGCCACGCCCGCACGTTCGTCGCTTGGTGAGAGCGAATTTGCCAGATTAGGGTCATGGCTGCGACATCTGAAACTCCTGCAGCTATCGGATTGCGGGAGCTGCTAAGCTTGCGGCCCATGCCAGGCTTGCCACCCATTCCGCCCATGCCGGGCTTGCCGCCCATGCCAAGCATGCCCGGCATGCCAAGCATGCCGCTCATGCCGGGCATGCCAGGCATGCAGGGCATGCCAGCCATGCCAGCCATGCCGCTCATGCCAGGCATCCCGCCTGGACCACCAACGCCTTCGGGGAGTACGAAGACAAGACTTCTGGGAGGTTGAACCTTGAGGGGAGAGAGAAGGGGGGGACAGAAAAGAACGCAGCGCGGGTCGCATACAGCCTCTGATTGACCGACAAAGTAAAATTCTCAAGCAATCCACTAGAACCTGAGAGCCACTGGGCGAGGCGCGCAGCTAGAGAACGGACCACGTGCGGAGGGGAGTGTTCCAGAGGCATCTGGCCAGACCGAGCCCACACCAGTCAGGGGCCCTGCCACCCCAACCCTTGGCAGCCCCGAGCCTTTGTCGGTCTCGCCCCCGCCACCGCCGCCGCCGCCCCACGCGCCCTGCCAGCCGTCCGCGGCCTCCGCCGGCTTGCCCCCGCCGCAGGCGCCGGCCCAGCCTCCGCCGCCAGCATCCGCGCCCCCCTTGCCGCTCCAGCAGCCACCGCCGCTGCCACATGGCGGCCAGCCGCCGCCCCACCCGTTGCCACCGCCCGCAGCGGCGCAGCTGCCCCCGCCGCCGCCCTTCCCGGGCCAGCCAGAGCCGCAGCCCCAATCGCCGCCCGCGCCGCCGGCGTCACCAGAGCTGGCGCCGCCTCCGCCGCCACTCGGCCAGCCCCCACCCCAGCCGCCCTCCCCGCCGCCACCGCAGGCGCCCTGGCCGCCCCAGCCGGCCATCTGAGGCCGGGGTCCGCGGCCGCGATGGGCGGAGGGCGCCGCACGAGGCGCGGGCGGGGCCTGCGGCCGATATTTCGCAGAGGCTGGGGTCCAGCGCAAAGGCGCGCGCGGCAAGCACGGTGCGGGGATGCGCTTTTGAACCCGCGCCGTACTGTTTCAGACCAATTGGATACCATGCGAGGAGAACTAATTTCACCCGTGATCCCCGCCTGCATCGCATCTCTTTTGCCTCGCGTGTATCGCACTCGAAAATGCTGTTGAGTACATTTGTCTCACGTTGCTGCTACACCACATGGCCTCGTCGACCGTCTGACCCACACTGGCACTACATCTAATCGACTGCGCATCCGTCAAACGCTGACGCCTGACCTGCATGACGCATTCTCTCACATGCCTGCTCCTGTATCCTTCGCCCTGAACCCCAGCGACTCAAAGGGAAGAGAGCAGCAAGCGGCCACAGCGCGAGTGAACGGAAAAGGGGAAACACTTGCTGGATGAAGGGGATGCAGAACTCTTTCTCCTCCTCCTCCTCCTCCTCTATCCCTTTCCTTTGTAGATAACTCCTCCCTGTCGCACCCCGAGACTTGTCGGAAGGGCGGGTCGGGCGATTCGCCTGAGACTTTCTCATCGTTACGACATTGAAGCTTAAAAGCCTGCCAGAGGTTCTCTGATGGTGGGCTTATTTTTTCGGTCCAACCCCAACGAGTTTTCCTGCAGGGACTGGGGCGGCGACAGCCTGCATAATATTTTCCCCGCCAGAGTTAGGCGGGGATACAAGGCCACCAGCAGGATCCTGCAAGTGGAAAAGCAGCACAGACCGCCAGCCCTCGACTGCACAAGAGGACGGGCGGACATCAGCCAGGATGCTGGGCTGCGACGGTGTTGAGGCTAGGAGCCTGAGCTCCAGTCCTCTGCAACACCCCAAAAGACGAGAGACCGACGGGGCGAGGAGCCCCCGTACTCCCGAGAAAAGAGACGCCTCCTCGAGAGCGTCGCGCATACCTCAGAGGCGAGGAGCCAGTACGCGAGACGAACGCATGCACACACGAGGCCACACGAAGAATGAGGAGGGCCTAGGCGTTGGGGCCAGGAGCGACTCTGCCTGGCCACTGCAAACGCCAAATTCGAGCGACTGTCGGGATAAACCTACCCCCGTGCTCCGCTGAAGAAAACCCTCAGGATGTGCGCACACGTTCCCCCTGAAGCGGGGTGCCTGACACACGAGCTAACACGAAACGTACGCACTCGGAATAAGAGAGGCCCACACAAGGACGACGAGGCCTGCCCCAGGTGCTGGATGCGCCTGGGCGACATAGCCTCGCCCCAGATGTAGAGCCAAGGCATGGGCGAGAAATAGATAGGCCGAAGGCCACAAACGCAAAATAAAATAATCGACCACCCACACAAGGACGACGAGGTCTCCAGCCCCTGGTGCAGCGAGCGCCAGGACGGCTGATGGCCTCGCCCCAGATGTGGGGTAGAGCACGGATGCCTGCCGAAGGGTCAGTCGCATCGGGCCGTGCTGCAAAGAAGAAAGAAGGCTAAAGCCTGAATAAATAAACTAATCCGAACTGTCAGACTGATCCTGGCGCCTCCTCGCCAAGAAAGTGGGATTGTCCCGTCGCAGCTCTTGATGGGCATCTCGCTTCTGCAAAGCAAAAAGAAGCTCCGAGGCCATATCCTGCCGGCGGGCTTCCTCCTCAGAATCAGTGTCCTGCGGGGGCCCCGAGGGGGCAGGGAGGTACCTGCAGGGGCCTCGGGGCAGGCGGGATAAGTCCGAGCTAGAGATCGGGCAGTCGACGCCGACGGAAAGTCTTTTGGGGTGGCGCCCCTTGGAGACCTCCGACCACACCCTCCTTCCAAAGAGCGATGGGCGAGACGGGCAGTTGACCAGCAAGCCTCTAAATCTCCCGTGAGAAGAGTAAGATTTACAAGAAATACAAAGGATACAAGTAGCCCCGTCAGAACATTCCAAACCCATGCAGGAGTGCCCTAAACTGCTGATCCGTTGTAGAGGCAGCCCCCTCGTGCCTGGGCAGTCCTCCAAGGGGGGCTTACGAGGCCAGGGGCAACGTCGCACTTTGAGGCATGGCAGGCGCTTCCAAAAAGTTCCAAAGTGTCGCCAGACATGCATCCCTTTGCCAGCTCTCACTGGCTTAGGCGGGCGGACGTACTCTACTTCTCCATACTCACGCAGAGGAGCGTAGTGGGGGAGAAGGTGTATCGCCAGGGTACAATAAGCTCTAGCAAACTTGATGTCGGTGGTGAGCGGTCCCTCTAGCTTCAAATCTGATGGGTGCCTCGCGAGTGCGGCCTTGGCCAGGGCATCAGCCTGGCCATTCCCTTCCCTCCAGAAACGAAGCTGCGGGGAAATCGAAACGTCGTCGACCGATTGGTGGGATCTGACATGCGAAACAAGCGAAACCTGCTTAAATCCTGGCTCAGCCCTAGCTTGCAACAGATGTCCTGAACACACGCCTTTATCACTGAGTTGCCTGGATCGGTCGGCCCCAAAAAGTTTAACTACATTCTCGCAGTCGGGAACAATAGACGAGGGACCCGATATCAATTGGACCCCCGCCAAAAAGGCACAAAACTCACCAGCCTGGGGCGTCTGAGGGAGGTGGGCCCAGACGGGCCCCGAGGCTGTGGCAAGCAGCTCCTGGTCGGGACTGTACAGGGCGACTCCCCAGGAGGCTCTGGACAGCTCCTTAATGACTCTTCTCGAACACGAGCCGCCAACGAACACCGCGCCTTCAAACGATTCTGGCTGGGGGGGGGGTCCGAATGCCAGGTGATGTTAAGCTCATCGTCGTCCATATGTCGAGGAGGAGGGTGAAGGTCGCCAGGGTGAGGGAGAGCCCCATGGGTAACCACAAACAACTTGTCCGACGAAGTAACGCAATCGAACAAGGAATCTAGGAGTTCCGGGCCAACCAACTCGGAACGGAGAGCTTGCAACTTCGGACGCATCCACAGGCGGTGGAACATCGAGTCGGTGGGCGCGCCGCAGAGCTCGCATTCAGCAGGAAACTGATGCCCGCAGCCACGGGCCTTCATTCGAGTCCAAATACCGTCGCACGCACAGCTCCTCAGCATCCCTTCTTGGAGGGGAGTAAACTTGGAGGAGGCCAAGAAGGAGGAGACCGCATCGTAGCAGAGGCGGCCATGCCCGAAACAGTACTTGTGCGCCAGGTAGCGCTCGAGTCTCCTAAGGACCGCAGCTCGAAGGCGTTTCCTAAGGAGGGCGGGAGAGGTGAATAACAGCTCGTGAGATGTCCCGAGATCGTCAATCAGCCTGTTGAACTCAGGCCCCCCCCCCCCCAACCAAGACCCACAAGGGTCAGGTGCATCCCCGACGGGGGGCCCCTCACCCCTCTCCAAGTACGCGGGGGGCGGGCCCAGACACTTCCCCACCAGTTTCGCAGCAAGGGGATCGGGAACGCGACAGCGTGGAGATTACTAGAGGAGGCCCAAAGCTCACGATGCCACCTGCTGATGACAGAGACTTGCACTTGCCAGGCGGGGTCGCTTTCCAAGAGCATCAGGGCCGAAAGCGATCTACCGCTACAAGAGAGCTTGATGAGGCGAGCCAGGCTGCGTCTGAGCCCGAGAACTTCCGTGGGGGAGAGCCCATAACACTCGGATCCGCACGTGGCGACAGGCAGAGGACCCGCGACCCAGAGACGGCGGAGGCGCTGCCTGCTCAAAATTCGACCGAACTTGCCCAGCCGTCGGCTTCTCGCGTTACCCTCGGCCAGCCTACGCTTGGTCCTGGCGTTTTTCCCCTGAAGACGGAAAGAGGTCCCCTGGGTATCGTCGACTCCTAAGTTAACACCTGAATTAACTAGGGGTCCTGAAAATTCGATCCCAAGAGAGTCCTGGACCTCCAAGCCGACGGCCTTGGAGCTGCAGATAAGGATGGCCTTGTCGGCCGAGAGTGGCTCCGATCTCTGCGGTAGCACTCTGAAGGACTCGAGCTCCTTCAACAACTCCTGATACAACTTCTTGGTGGGTACCCACCGCAGCAATACTACTATTGTCGATGTACAGCTTGAAATCCACATGCGGACTCCAGGCGATATTACCCAGAGGGCCCATACTGTTGAGACGTATCATAGTGGTAGCCACACTGCAGCCAGCTACAAACCCCAAGCTGAGCGAAAAGAGCTTCGGATATCATCGCCTGGCTACACACATGCCTGGCCGACGCGCAAGCTGCAATGGCAACTCTGCTGACTGCCAAAGGAAAATCGTGCTGGTGGCACCTCTGCTGCAACTGACCGAGGGGAAGGGTTTCGTAGTACTTGACGAAATCCCAAAGCAGATTGCCTGACGTATGATCTCTAGCAACTTCACCCTCGGCTCGAAGCAGCTGACGCCACGCGGTATCCCCAGCGCCCGTGAAGCTTCCCGCAACAAAACAAGGTCGAGCGTTCCGCTCCTCCCAATCGTTGACAATCGGCCTTCTGGCCTTTGCCCAAACACGGTAAGGGGCACAAAACACACCTATCGGACGGACATCCACGGGGACCTTGGGAATGGGATACATCAGAACGACCGCAATCTGCGCGGGAAGAAGCCCAGAGGTTTCCATGACCTGAAAAAAATGGACAGCAAGGCGTTCAACCCTTGATCCGACAACCACCCTATGCGTCTGATGTGGAACCCGTCAGAGGCCACCGCCGAGCGCTCTTTGTGCCGAAGGCACAGATTTCGAACCGCATACAGCTCGAGTGGCGGCAAGGGAGGGGCGGGGGCAACCACCGCAGGGGTAGGGGTGGGGGAGGGGGTAGTTCTCCACGGCTTTTTGTACCTGGAAGTTTCGAATTGCATGATGCTTAAGGGATCACTCACCACCCTGCCGTCGCAAGAGAGCACGGTGGTAGGGTGCCAGGGGGTGGGGGCCTGAGAATCCAGGTGAGCGTTTCGCCCTCGTTGGCCAACCCCTTTCAAAAGCCGACTCCTCCATCCTTGCGAAGCCCCCTGCCGATTCCTCTTGAGGACCGAATCCAGGGCCTCGCGGACGGTGGACCGAAAAACACTGATGCCGCACTCTAATCCTTTCCGAAGGGCGTTGATAGTGTCAGCGGAGCGATGACACCAGTTCAACAACTCACGGAAGAGATGCTCGTAGTCTCCCGCGCGCTGGCTGACAGCCAGGGGGATCGAAAACCCGTAGGCAATGGCGTTCGAGAGGCCGTCCTGATCGGGGTGCTGAATGGCAGACTCAAGCATGCCCGTGGCCTTCCAAAGCCATCGGATGGAGAGCAGCTCCGGGTGTCTGGAAGGCCTCGCGTCTTTCGCCGCGACCGAGGACCAAACCAAAGACGGGGGGGGGGCCCAGGGGAACCAGGGTCCTTCAGATCAACTCCCGCCGCTTCCGCAATCTCTTTTTCCGCCAGGTCCGCCCAGAGTTGGTAGGGCGAGGTGGGGAGTGACTGGGCGGCGGGGCCGTCGCCGCGATGAGCCGCCTCAAGAGCCTCCGCGATCCGCGCCTGAGTGGAATGGTAGTCAGGGGCTTCACGCAGAGGACCGATCATCCGAACGGCGGGGAACCGAGCGGGTCGCTTCAAATTGAGGGCTCTCAATTTGCCGAACTGAAGGAAGAGAGTGAGCCGAACGGGCCAATGGGGCGAGAGATCAGCATCGGAGATGCGATCCAAAACCTGGGCGGCGGAACTTAGCCCAGGACTGGCCATCAAGTAACCGTTCATCCTCATCCCTCCCGTGGTGAGGCAGGTACCCGAACAATCTGGAAACAAAATAATGCCCCCACTCTGCTGGTGAAAACTATGCTCGTGAAAATCACTCGGGGAGTTGTTGAAATCACCGCCGATGAGCCACGGTAAGCATGAACTGGAAGCAGCCATATCCGCGTCGGACAGGAGATGCTGATTCTTGGAGTCGAAACCGCTGCTGTCATAATGGTAGACCGAGGTAACACAGAATTCAGTGCCACCTGGGATGCCCACGATACCCGAGATCACCCTAGATTCTTGGGTCCCTTGAGCAGGATTGAGGTGGAGGCCCAGGAAGTCTCTCGCGAAGATCGCCACCCCGCCAGTGCTCCCAGAACCTTCCCCAGGGGCCGCAGGGCCCCAAATGCCTCGCCAACCTCGCCGAGTCGACCAGGCACTAGCTTTGTGGACCCCCTCCCGCCAGAATGCGGCGCTCTTGCATAAGCACAACATGGGCAGAAATGACCAGTCCCCCAGAAACGTTGGCCGTTTCAAAACTCAGGGCTAAAGAGGAGGACGGATCCTGGCGAGAAGGAGGGGGGGGGGTCCGAAGGAGAGGAGGGGGTGCTCGACCCCAGGGCCTGGGTGCCTAACCGAGACGATCCCAAGAGATCCTGAACCAAGATCCTAGTCCAGGTGAGCTCAGACCAAAACGAATTTATAGTTGGCCCTAGGCCGAAGTACGTGAAACCTGGGAACAAAAGCACCCCCCCCTCGGGCGCCTGCGGGCCGTTAGGCGCTCGCGGCGCCTTCGCACCTGCCTGGACCTGTCTGGACCGCTGCCGCTCTCAGGAGCAGGAGGTTCGCCGCGCCCACCTGCGTCCGCAAGGCCCCCCCCCCCCCCCCCCCCCCCCACCACCACCACCACCACCACCACCGCCACCACACACGCACACGCACGCACACACACACACCACACACACACACACACACAACACACACACACCACACACACACACACACACACACACACACACACACACACACACACACACACACACACACACACACACACGCACACACCTCCAGGGGCGACAACTGGGCCCCCTGACCCCCCTGCTCGACGCTTCTTCTGAAGACGATTGATGACCTCCGAACGTTCTGACTTGAAGGCCTTGACCTTTTCCGACGCCTCGCCGAAAAGATTGGCAACCGCTGCGCGAATCTCCGACTGAAGGTTCTCCAAACGCGGCTTGGCCTCCTTCTGTGTGATCTCGTCAACCTCATACTCGTCTGAAAGATCTCCAGCAAGCGATCCCAAAGAGATAGCCAACTCCGTGGCAGCTCTAGAAATCATGTCGTCGATGCTGATGACCGACGGTGGTGGAACCGATCCACCCGTTTTCTCATTGAGAATGCGAACCAACCTTGTATGCTCCGACTCCGCAGCGTCCAACTCTCCAGTGACTTTCTGCACCCGGTCGAGCTGTGACTGAAGCTGCGATTGAAGTCGCTGGTGATGCGGGGCCGCTTTGGGGAGCTTCGCCTCCGAACTGCGGACTGAGTTGAAGGCGTTGGAAACGTGCTGCTGGAGCGTCGGCTCCTGGGCGGCGCTGGCCGCCTGAGCCTTCCTTTGCTCCAGCACCATCTGGTAGCCCTTGGCCCCGTCGGCGTCGCCGATCTTGTTGAGTGCCTCGATAGTCTGCTGGATATCGCCGAGGGACACAGTGGCGGCGAGCTTGGGCAGCAGCGTCGGGGCGTTGGAGGACATGAACTGCGGCCCTGGACGGACTGGCAGCGCGCCGCCAGGAGGGGGAGGCGCAGCACCAGGAGGGCCACCAGACAACGGCAATGGCGGAGGGGGCACGTAGCCTTTCCACCCAGCTCCCCCCCAGCTGCCGCTCCAGTCGTGGCCATTCCCGCCGCGCTCCGTCTGCTGGCCCCAGTGGCGGTGGTGGTCCGAAGGCGAGCCTGGAGCGCCCCAAGCCCACTGCCCACGAGGGGCCTGGCCACCTTCAACGGGCGAGACATCGCGGCGAGGGCCGTGACAATGCTTGCAATGCCGCCAGCGCCCCAAGTTACGCTTGCAACCACAACTCTGACAGGTCCAGCGCGGAAGCAGGTCCTTGCTGGGGGCCATGGAACGTAGCCTTTGGAAGTGATCTGACCCTCGTTAACCGCCGATGGGCGGCTCTCGAGCTAGCACAACAAATGGTACAGCCAGGGCAAGTGGCCGAAATCTCCTGAAAAGAGTTCGAGCCAAAACAGCTTGAGTTCTCTGATGGTGGGCGGGTGGTTTTCAAAACGTGGCTCGCCTTAGAGCCGCGCGCATTCATCTTAACAAACCGCAAGAATCTCTCACGCATGGAGGGCGGGTGGTGTTCAACATGAGGCTCTCGATTTAGCAAAGCGCACATTCGTCTTAAAGGTTTGCAGGAGCTTCACGGATGGAGTGCGGGTGGTTTTCAAATATGGTTCTCGCCTTAACGCCGCGCGCGTTCGTCTGAAAAGTCTGGAACAACTTCACGGGTGGAGGGCGGGTGATTTTCAAAACGTGACTCTCGCCTTAGCGCCTCGCTCATGTCGTTTCAAAGTACGCAAGGGTCTCACAAACGGAGGGCGGGTGGTTTTCAAAATGTGGTTTTCGCTTCAGCGTCGCGCGCATTGTGTTTACAAGTTTCCATCACGTTCGAACATGTGCATGCTTGACGCCGCAGGAGTTGTTCCAGCACGACTAGGGATCGCCAAGGAGCATGAGCCATGTAGACTCGCGATGTTGATGGGGACTGTTCTAGCTACGCCTGCTGAGCCCAGAATGCTATGGTACGGGTGCGGACATAAGACAAACAATGTACACAGTGCTATACACAAGGATATTCGAACACTCCTCTTTGCGGGAGGTTCTGCTCACAAGGATCTTCGAACAGATGTTGAAATCCAAGAAATGGCGTTCTGTCTCAATTCAGGATCGCGAGGACGCAACAGCCACGTAATTTCGCAGCGTTGACGTCCCGGGAATGGTGTGTGGGCATGAGTGGTGATTATGAGACAACTGTCTTCCAACGGGGCAGTTCCAGCAATGAATAAATTCTTGTCGGGTGCCTATTATGAAGGAGTTTGGAAGGAGGGTTGATTGCAACATCGGTGATGTGTATTGAGTTTACGGTTTACGCTGGTCCTCTTGCTCCTCCTCATCCTCCTTCTGTCCCTCCTCCTCCTTCTCCTCCTCCTCGTCCTCCTCCTCCCCACGTATCCTTTTCCTTTGTTTTCCTCCTCCTCCTCCACCTCCTCCTCCTCCACCTCCTCCTCCACTCCTTTTCCTTACAAATAACGTATCCCCTGTCGCACCCCAAGGCCAGCTTTTAGGGCGTGCTGGGCGTTTCGCCTGAGACGTCCTCACCATTTATGACTCTGAAGCTTTAACAGTGGCAGCAGCTTTACAAATGGAGGGCGGGTGGTTTTCAACATGTGGCTCTCGCCTCAGAGCCGCGCACATTCGTTTTAAACATTTGCAAAAATGTTACGGAGTGAGGGCAACCCGTTTCCAAAATGTGGCTCTCGCCTTAGCGCCGCGCACCTTCGTTTTGAAGATATGCACGAGCTTCCCGTATTAAGGCGAGCCGTTTTCAAAATATAGTTTTCGCCTTAACGCCGCGCGCATTCGTGTTTAACAACTTGAACGAGCTCCACAGATTGAGGGCGGTTCCTTTTCAAACTGTGGCCTTCGCTAAGCTCTGTGCACATTCGTTTATAGAATTTGCTATAGTTCCGCGGATTTCCATGATCAAGATACCAGAAAAGGTGTGTTGGAAGGATTCAGGAGCATGCGGGCACAACAGCTACGCTGATTCGCGGAATTGAAGTCCCAAGAACGGCTTTCTGGCAAGATTCAGGATCGTCAATACGCAGCAGTCAGGTTGATCCGTGGCGCTGGAATCCCGAGAACAATGTTTTGGTATGTTTCAGGGTCTTCAAACGGTTGTCTCCCAACGAGGCAGTTCCCTCAATGGAAATGAGCCGTTGTAGGGGCCTATGAAGAGGGAGCTTGGGTTTGCACTGGTCCTCCTCCTTTTCCTCCTCCTCCTCCAGCCGCCGACGCGGCCGAGGCCACCCCATCCAGAGGCGGCCTCCCCGAGGAACGCCCCGTCGCGATGGGGGCAGCCGTGGCCTGGCGCGGGCGCTGATTGCCGGAGTGCCGCCCCCTGGCTGTTGGGGAGGGGAGGCGGGCACGCTGTGGCTCGGGCGGCCTGGTGGGCATGATCAGGATTGTGCTCCTCTTCGCGCTGCAGTTGGCCCTAAGCAATGCGCAGAGCGAGCGGCGGAGCTTCCACGGCCTCTGGAACCCCCATGCGTTGGGGAGCTCGCACAGACTGGACGCAGTTTCTTCTCAGCTCAGAAGTGATGAAATGATTGGGCGACCTGGCACGGGAGCTCGAGCGTAGCAAGGAGAGCTGCACCACGCCGCCAGCGCCATCAGCCACCAAACGATCCTGTTCGGGTGGGAGCGCGGCCGCCTCGTCACGAAGGACCGTGGCCGCGCAGCGATGGTCAACAAGACCTGGCTCGCGAAGAAAGCAATTCGGATAATAATTACGCCGCCAGCTGGTCTCAGCGGGCGCTGAGGCTTGGTGTACTTCAGCTCGGGCCACGTGATGATCGCGATGATGGTACTCTCTTTTCCGCCGAAGCCGAATCGAGAGGGCAATTTCAACGTCTACAGGGACGCGTGCGAGCAGCTGCTGAAGTGGGCCAAACCGGAGTACCTTAAGATCCCGCAGCGCTTCACGCCCGTGGTCTGCATGGATCTCAACTCAGGGCCCTGTCCTGAGGTGGACTCGGAGGCGGCGGGGCCGCACGGGGCAGAGAATGAGAACGCGTGCGGGGCGGCAGTCCACGAGTGGCTCGACTCTGTCGGGCCGGTGGCGATCAACACCTTTTATTCCCCTGCGGCAACGCGTTCGAGGCCTCGAACAGGGCCAGCCAGATCGACTACGCGCGCATCCCTGCGGGCGCCCGCCCGCTTGTTAGGCGGGCCAAGACATGGGAGAGGTCTGCCCAGGAGGACCGTTCCATGCCTGCAGTCCTGGATCACACCCCCGTCGTGCTAAAAATTAAGATAATGCCGCCGCTGGTCCTCACGCCACGGAAGGAGCGCCGGGTCCGTGCTAAGCTGAGCAAGGCGGCCCTCACGGGCGTCGGGCGGGAGGCCTTCTTGTCGGAGATCCAGGAGCTGTAGGAGACACATCGCCAGTCGTTTGAGATCCTGGAGTGTCGCGAGGTGACCACGGGGCACACGGCCCTGCGGATGACCACGATCCGCAGCGTCGGCGTCCGCCACTTTTCCCAAGCGGAGGTGGGGAATGCCCAGCTGAAGCGGATGGACCAGGAGAAGTGGAAAATGCTGAAGGCGCAGAGGCAGATGCCCAGGCAGGTGACGGCGCAGGACTTTGCGGAGAACGCAACCACCACGTCTGAGACGGCGACGCTCACCCTGACGATCAAAGCGCACTCGAAGGTGCTGAAGTCTCACTGCCGTCGCTTCTTCCAGGAAAGGAAGGAGATTACCGAGCGGGAGCTGGCGCTAGTATTGCGATCTAGCGACATGGCGGCTGTCCCTCGGCTCTCGAAGGCCCTGCCAGGAATGGGCATCGGCATCAAGAACAGGAGGCTCCTGTTCTTGATGCCGATGCCCATTCCCTGTCAGGAGCTACCGCGCCAGCCCGTCCTTCTCGCCGTCGGCAGCAGCGTGGGCGAAGGTCTTGGAGCTGCCGCCGCTCCGCGGTCTCGCGCGAGCACCATGAGCAGCTGAGGAACATTGATGAATGCGCGCGTCCCGACAAGAACGACGCCACCGCCGAGATACGTAAGAAAACACAACAAAACTTCGCGATGACGGCGAAGGCCACCCGTCAAAACTTGGTCGTTTCTCACCGGTGTGGTCGGCCCCCGCGTAGGTCTTTAAGATGCTTCTCGGCCCAACGTGGATAAGCATCCCCAACGAGTACTGGGAAAAACCCGTAAGACAGGGGGCCCGACTTGAAGCTATTTGGAGCGAGAATCCGACGGCCCCTGACCGCACAAGAAGAACCAACCCCACCACTTGGGCAAACATGGTGATGCGGCATACCGATTATTCATATTGGCCATGCATGTGAGCCGCGCCGTGGAGCTCGCCGTCCAGGCCTCCCTATCAGATGATGGGTTCGCGCCAGATCAGAAGAATGACAAGCCTGGACCTGCGGGACGACGACTGCATCATGGGATGTGCCCGTGATGGAGACCATATGTCCGGGGCCAGCTAGACCGTGGAGGCCCCTACAGGCAGGACGCGGGCGTCTGCGCGCAGAGATCGGAGGCGAGAGCACCTGATGATCGCGACGAAGACTGGCATAGAAGGGCGCCCACAGTGGCCAGCCGATGCTGCAAAAGAGCGACGACGCGACGCACGCCTTCGCTTGCGGCGACAAATCTCAACTGGAACAAGGACTGCATGATCGCCTGCCGATGACAAGGATGTTGCAGAAAATTACCTCCACTTCGCCACTCGCATCACACGTTCACATCGCAAGATGCTCACAGTCATCCTCGGCGCAGCGAATGAGCGACTTGAAGTTCGAAGTGGAAGCCAGGGATTCATGGGCGACACGTCGGAGCCAGGCATATTCTTGCAGAGCTACCATCGTGCTGTTTGTGCCTGAGCGGCGCTCGAGAGGAGGCAGAACAACGAGAGCACGGTCACTCCCATTGGGTGCTTCGCACCTGCGGGCGCGAGTATGAGCAATTTCATGGCCGATATCTCCAAGGCGATTCTCTTCCCGATAAATATGATTGGTGCGGCAGACATCGCAGCGGCATCAAAGGGAACTGACACGCACCTGGATCAGGCGTTGGCGGCACTTGCGCATTGGCAGAACAGAACGAAGCAGGATGCCGCACCTGCGCTCCGCTTCGAGCCCGTCAACTGACGCGACAAGCTATCACTACCCCCGTGGGCTCGGGCTGTGAGGCGGGCTACGAGCTGAAGCACCTGGGACATCTCTTGGGGGCGCACCTTTTACTTCCGCCGCATTCCGCCGAGCTTCCGCCGGCGGAGGCGGCCTCGTTTTACTTCCGCCGCCTTCCGCCGACCTTCCGCCGCCTTCCGCCGCGGAAGAGATGACAACTCCTTCTATCCTCGAAGACGAGGCCGTTTTTGGAACGCTTCATGAAGTGGGAACTTGAGGCAGAGTATTCGTGCCCAGCGGCACTTGCTCCATGGGGCGAGGTAGATGATAAACCTGGCGTGCACCCGTGGCTGGCACACTTCAAGCGTGATCTGCAGATTGAATTGGACCACCCCGAGGCTGAGCTATTTCCTGGCTTTCGATCCGCGCTCCTTGCGGACGGCCTTCACGGCGACTGCGTGGAAGCCTCCTGCGTCGTTGGCGGTCTCTGTACCTGCGGAGCTCGGCGGCGAAGAAACGTGGGTAAACCCATCTCCGTATGCCACGTTTTTTTAGAAAAAGGAGGGGCATGAGGGAGGGGACGACCGCAATATCTCACGAGTAACCCGTGCAATCCGTGGCGATACGCGGCTCCGTATGACACGTGCACCGTCGCGGTGGCGGACGGTACGCGTTGTGGAACGTCGTTCGGGACACGAAATGCATTGATAGCGCACGTCACACAAAGCCAAGGCAAGAGGAGGGACACGAAGGACATAACGCGTTCACCTTCTCACACCTACGAACGCGTGCATCAACTGCGGCACCACATACCCGAATTGCACGGAAACTGTACGACCATTGGCACGGGCGTGGCATGTTGGGCACTGGATTCGTGACAACACGGCATATCCATTTACGTTCTGGGACCCGCATGAGTACAGTTGTGTGGTATGTCCGACGCCACCGTTTCTCCCGCCTGCTGCCGACGCAGGAAGGTGCGTCGATTGCGGTTGCGGAGCCTCGCCCCCCCCCCCCCGCCAGCCCCACAAGCCGCGCTGGGCCCCTCGTGTTCGTGGCAAGGCGGTCCGCACGCGGCCTGGGTGGGTCGCGGCTTGGGTTGATCGAGTCTGGTGAGGATCTATGACGACTACGTGATGGACTTGGAGGTAGAGACGACCAGAAGGAACTGGCGCGCTCCCAAAATGACGGGGGGCTCCTCTCAGCAGCCAGCGACTGGAGGTCAAGAGTCCAAGCACGCCGACGACCGCAAGCAGAAGACGAGGAGGGGGGGCGGAGTCGCTCGCGGCACCGCGGGCAGCGAGGGGGCAGCGGCCAGGGCAAAGGCCATGAGGAAAGGCGGCGGACGACGCCGCGGAGGCGAAGAGGAGCGGAAGCTGACGACCAAGGGCAACGGCTTGCGCGAACTTCACTCTTGCCGGCGACCCATGTGACTCAGCTCACCCAGCGCGGCCGCGCCTTGCGGGGCATGATGACGAAGACGGCGATAGCGGAGGAGGGGCACAACGTGGCGACGGCGACGCAGGAAGAGAACCGCGCCTTCGCCTCGGGGGCCCAGCAAATGAGGACGAACATCACCCGCCTCAAGGACGAGGCAAAGGCGACCAAGGACGTGGGCAAGTAAGCCGAAGCAAAAGCGGGCGCACAGGCCGCGGCAACTCTCAATGAACCACGCGAGCTCGGGCCGCCCGCGCCAACGGTTTTCCCTGCGATGGTCGAGGCGCTGGCGCAAGAGGAAGTCGGGCGGGTCAACAGGCTAACTCTCGAAGCTTGGTCGAAGGCAATATTTGAATCGTATCGGATCGGAACGGGATCGAAAAACATATTTTGCCTCTCCGAGGGCGCCCTGGCCTGACGGGCCCCAAGCGGCAGAAGGCGCAAGCGCGCAGGGCGGGGGGCCAGGAGAGACGAGGCAAGAAGAGAGGAAGCTGAGGCAACTAAATGGTGGAAGCTGCACGGTTGACAACCTCGCGATTCTTCCTTTAGTTACTATTCGAATAAGAGAAACAACTAGAAAAATGAGGCCTCGTTCAGCAATTGGCAATCTTCGCGATCTTCTTCGCTTCAACTATGAATTTCCTCTTGCCCTCCCGGTTGTCAGATCGCTTCCCGCGTCTGGCCTGGCCTGGCCTGGGGGCCTGCGCGCTGGGTTGCGGTCCGCGGAGAGTCTCAGTTCGAGGCGGTCTGGTCTTCGAGAAGTCGCCGAGCCAATCTTTCGCCTCCCAGTCGGAAGTTTTGTGATTCGCGCGTTATCTTCGGACTCGATCTCGCCCCCCCCCCCCCCCCTCGTCGTTGCCGTCGCAGCTAAGCTCTGCAAGGCCACAGTCAGAGAATGGAGCCGGAGACGCATCGGCCCGCGAAGAGCCTGGCTTAGCCCCGCCCCCCCAACTGGAAGAAGAGGGGCTGCCTCGGCAGGCGAGGCGGGCGACCTGGGTGCCCTCTCAGAAGTCATGGCTCTCTCCCGACGGGCCCTCTCTGCGTCCTCCAGCCTGATCTGGGCGCGTTGTCGCCCAGGTCTCTCGCGGTCCCGGAGCGGGCGAGCTGACGTCCAGCGTCCGCGAAGATCCAAATCTCGCCGGCGCAAGACGCCGCGATGCTTCTCCTCCAAAGGCGCGCCAGCATCCCGAAGCTCTTGGTCCTGCGCTAACCTGCCTGTCAGGATGCTATGCTCCTGCTGCGCGCGCGCCCGCTGCCTCGGGGGGGCCGTGGCCCTCTCGGCCTGGTCGGGCCGATCGAAGTCTCAGCGGCCGCGCGTCCAGCTGAGCGCGGGCACTTCGGCGCAAAAGATCCGAAGACTCTCCGCGACCAGTGGCGCTCGATCGCGCTGGGCCGGCGAGCCAGCACAGCTGCAAGCCGGCTCTCAACCGGCGGCGTCGGCGCTGGGGGCGGCGGCCGGCGCGGCAGAGGTGCCGCAACAAACGCCTTGCTCGCGCTCCCTGGCGCCGCACTGGGCCGGGGCCGAGCGCCAATGGCAACGACGGCAACCGTCGCGGACTCCAGCTCTAAGCCGGCTGGGAGGCCGCAGCACGGCGGTCCGCCGCGGGCCAAAACGGGCTGCGACTAGTAGCACGAAGCAGTTCTAGTCGGCTTCGCCACCGAACGCAAACCGATCGAGCGTGACCTGCGCGGATCGAGAATATTTGATGGATAGCTGTTTGGCTTGGCGGGTGGACCAGTGACCATAGTGGCATAAGGTACCCACGACGCATCACTAGGAAGAACTGTGCTGCTCACTGTTCTTTGCAAACCTACGCAAGCCTCCCTGATGCGAATCAGGGATGGAGCCAGGTCTTCCTCCGCGATGCGCGGCGCGGTGGAATGCGCATTCGCGACGAGAGATCACGAATCAGTCAGCAAGAATCCGGCAAGTTGCTCTTCCACAGGCTGGTAACGGTTTTCTCCTAACGCCGCCACGCGGTCCAATTCCGCATAACAGGAGGCTTTGTGTGAGCGATGGTTGCACTATGTGGTATAATGGCAGAACACACTGCGCTTCGGATGTCCACGCCCACTGCCCCGGTTACTGTACCGTGATGAAGAATGACCCCGCCCATGTTGACGAATCGGCAACAATGCATCATGCGTCCGCAATGCGAGCGCACGTCGCTGGTCGCCCCATTAGGGACGTGGAGCCTGGTACAACTTTACGGGGGAGGTGCCTCGCTTTCGGGGCAGAGGACAACCTGGCGTTTGGTATACATTAATTCAAATTTGATTACGCCAGACGGGATGGCGGATCGACAAATGCAAACCGCGTGGGACATCCTCGAACAAATTGATGCATTGACGGTTCGAACTCGGTTCGAAACAATAGAATCCGGTTCGAACCAACAGCACAATGAACGTTTCGCGTGGGACTTCCGTCAAAATACGGAGCCCGACCCGGATCGGAACGGGATCGAAAAACATATTTTGCCTCTCCGAGGGCGCCCTGGCCTGACGGGCCCCAAGCGGCAGAAGGCGCAAGCGCGCAGGGCGGGGGGCCAGGAGAGACGAGGCAAGAAGAGAGGAAGCTGAGGCAACTAAATGGTGGAAGCTGCACGGTTGACAACCTCGCGATTCTTCCTTTAGTTACTATTCGAATAAGAGAAACAACTAGAAAAATGAGGCCTCGTTCAGCAATTGGCAATCTTCGCGATCTTCTTCGCTTCAACTATGAATTTCCTCTTGCCCTCCCGGTTGTCAGATCGCTTCCCGCGTCTGGCCTGGCCTGGCCTGGGGGCCTGCGCGCTGGGTTGCGGTCCGCGGAGAGTCTCAGTTCGAGGCGGTCTGGTCTTCGAGAAGTCGCCGAGCCAATCTTTCGCCTCCCAGTCGGAAGTTTTGCGATTCGCGCGTTATCTTCGGACTCGATCTCGCCCCCCCCCCCCCCCTCGTCGTTGCCGTCGCAGCTAAGCTCTGCAAGGCCACAGTCAGAGAATGGAGCCGGAGACGCATCGGCCCGCGAAGAGCCTGGCTTAGCCCCGCCCCCCCAACTGGAAGAAGAGGGGCTGCCTCGGCAGGCGAGGCGGGCGACCTGGGTGCCCTCTCAGAAGTCATGGCTCTCTCCCGACGGGCCCTCTCTGCGTCCTCCAGTCTGATCTGGGCGCGTTGTCGCCCAGGTCTCTCGCGGTCCCGGAGCGGGCGAGCTGACGTCCAGCGTCCGCGAAGATCCAAATCTCGCCGGCGCAAGACGCCGCGATGCTTCTCCTCCAGAGGCGCGCCAGCATCCCGAAGCTATTGGTCCTGCGCTAACCTGCCTGTCAGGATGCTATGCTCCTGCTGCGCGCGCGCCCGCTGCCTCGGGGGGGCCGTGGCCCTCTCGGCCTGGTCGGGCCGATCGAAGTCTCAGCGGCCGCGCGCCCAGCTGAGCGCGGGCACTTCGGCGCAAAAGATCCGAAGACTCTCCGCGACCAGTGGCGCTCGATCGCGCTGGGCCGGCGAGCCAGCACAGCTGCAAGCCGGCTCTCAACCGGCGGCGTCGGCGCTGGGGGCGGCGGCCGGCGCGGCAGAAGTGCCGCAACAAACGCCTTGCTCGCGCTCCCTGGCGCCGCACTGGGCCCGGGCCGAGCGCCAATGGCAACGACGGCAACCGTCGCGGACTCCAGCTCTAAGCCGGCTGGGAGGCCGCAGCACGGCGGTCCGCCGTGGGCCAAAACGGGCTGCGACTAGTAGCACGAAGCAGTTCTAGTCGGTTTCGCCACCGAACGCAAACCGATCGAGCGTGACCTGCGCGGATCGAGAATATTTGATGGATAGCTGTTTGGCTTGGCGGGTGGACCAGTGACCATAGTGGCATAAGGTACCCACGACGCATCACTAGGAAGAACTGTGCTGCTCACTGTTCTTTGCAAACCTACGCAAGCCTCCCTGATGCGAATCAGGGATGGAGCCAGGTCTTCCTCCGCGATGCGCGGCGCGGTGGAATGCGCATTCGCGACGAGAGATCACGAATCAGTCAGCAAGAATCCGGCAAGTTGCTCTTCCACAGGCTGGTAACGGTTTTCTCATAACGCCGCCACGCGGTCCAATTCCGCATAACAGGAGGCTTTGTGTGAGCGATGGTTGCACTATGTGGTATAATGGCAGAACACACTGCGCTTCGGATGTCCACGCCCACTGCCCCGGTTACTGTACCGTGATGAAGAATGACCCCGCCCATGTTGACGAATCGGCAACAATGCATCATGCGTCCGCAATGCGAGCGCACGTCGCTGGTCGCCCCATTAGGGACGTGGAGCCTGGTACAACTTTACGGGGGAGGTGCCTCGCTTTCGGGGCAGAGGACAACCTGGCGTTTGGTATACATTAATTCAAATTTGATTACGCCAGACGGGATGGCGGATCGACAAATGCAAACCGCGTGGGACATCCTCGAACAAATTGATGCATTGACGGTTCGAACTCGGTTCGAAACAATAGAATCCGGTTCGAACCAACAGCACAATGAACGTTTCGCGTGGGACTTCCGTCAAAATACGGAGCCCGACCCGATTCGGAACAAGAGGATGGCGGTTCGAAAACGGCAAATCGAGAGGGACATCCTCACACAAATTGCTGTCTATGGTTCCAAACACTTGAAAGAGCGTGATCCACAGTCGCGCTATTGTGGGACATTCCCTCCCCTCTTCCTCTGGAACCCAGGTGCCCCCCCCCTCCGAAAATCCCCCCCCCTCCCCCCTGCTGGAACGCCCCCCCTTTCCCCCCGGCAAAACCTCCCCCTCCCCTACCCCCCCTCCCACTCCAGAAAACCGGGGGGGCCACTACCGGTTCGAACCCCCCCACTCCCCTCCGGAAAACCGAAGGGGGTCACTACCAAAACGAACCCCTCCCCCCCCCACCGTCCTCACCACTGTCCCACTGTCCCCACTGTTCCTACAATTGTCCCCGCTGTCCCCACCAGTGCCCCCGCCAGTGTCTCACTGTCCCCACTCTCCCCGCCACTATCCCACCGCAATCCCACTCTCCCCACTTTCCCCGCGGTCCCCACCACTGTCCCACTGTCCCCACTGTTCCCGCCACTGTCCCACTGTCCCCTCCGCTGTCCCACTGTGCTGCCCCGCCGCCCCCGCTGTCGCCATCGCTGCCCCACTGTGCCAATTGTCCCCACAACTTCCCCCACTGTACTACTGTCCCACCACTGTCCTCACCACCGCCTTCACCAGTCCCCACTACTACCGTCCCCACCAGTGTCCCACTGCCCCCACCACTGTCCCGCTGCCCCCTCGCCACTGTCCCCGCCACCACCGCCCCCACCGCTGCCCGCGCCACTGTCCCACTGTCCCCGTACCACTGTCCCCACCACCACCTTTCCCACCACTGTCCCATTATTCCAACCATCCTCCAACTGTCCCGAAGAGCGGGCATCGTTTGCCGGCGGCGAGAGGGGGGGGGGTCGAACCCGCAGTGACACCCCCCGGTTTTCGAAAGGGGGGGGGGGCGGGTTAGGAACCCCGAGTGACCCCCCCCCGGTTTTCCGCCAGCAGCGGTAGAGCACGCTCCTTCAACAGCATTTCGCTCGGGACTCCTTTCAAAATGTGATTGGAACCTGGTTCCGCACAGTGGGGTGGCAGTTCCAAAATGCCCTACCGCGTGGGGCGTCCTCGCCAAAATGGCTTTCTTGACCGTTCCACAGCGGTTCTAAACAAGAGAAAGGGGCCCCGAACAATTGGAAGCGAGCGCTCGCTTGAGGCGTCCGAAATACACGTGGAACCTGCCCCCAAACAGGCCCCAAACAAAAGAATCGCGCGGGGCACCCCCAGCAAATGTCCCAGGCGGCTTGCGCCGCCCAAACATGCCAGACCAGGCCAAACCAGGGCCCAAACCAAGCAAATCTTGAGGACGTCCCATCAGAATCGCCCAAACCAAGATCCACCCACTCTCCTTAATCAAATGATAATTACAAGAATGGATCACCCCCAGCCCTGGGGCAGCCGTGAACGACCGCGCGATGACTGCGGACGCGTCTGGGTCCTGGTGCTGACCGTAGTTCCAGTCCGCTGCCGCCCTATCAGAACTCTTGGACCAATGGGCTTTCCCATTTTTTGGCAGCGAAAACGAATGGCGACTCTGGCTTTTCTTTGGCTCTTCCGTGCCCGGGATTCGCCATGTGTTCCATGCGTTCTTGTTGTTGGTGGTGTTGTTGGTGGTGGTTTTGCTACTCGTGGGCTTGGGCTGTCCTGCCGCGCAGCCCTTTGATCTGGTTCCTTCGCCTGTTCCTGAAGGCGATTTGCCTGTCTTACCCCAGCCAGCAGTACCTTTGCCCCTACTTTTCGGCGGCAAGTACTCCGGCGGGTACTGGCACTTGTTGATCAAGTGGCTGGGGTACCACGCTGAAAACCATCTTTCTGGCCGTAGCTGGCGTCTGCTGTCCAACTGACTTCTTGCCAGCCTTGCTCGCTCCAATTCTGCTCGCAATGCTCAGAAGGCCACTCGCCCCAGGCTTCGCAGCCCTGGTGTTCCGCCGTTTTGGCGAAGGGGATCTCTTATAGTCAGAGTTGCGTCAAGGTCGAGTCTCAGCAACAAGCTGCAAAGCTGTCGTAGCGTGCTGTGCGTTGACGATCAAAGTCAACGATTTGACAAACCTTGCATAACTACGAACCTGTCTTGGCCGACTTCCTGTAGCAGGCGGAACGACTCGTTGACGTAGTCCTCTACGTTTTGATGACCGCGTTTCTACCCCAGCCAGGAAACGAAACAGGCGATCTTTGCTACGTATGTATTGTTATGCTTTCTGTTTGAGTGAGCTCCAGCAGGTAGTCGAAACCAGACTTATAAATTGTTTCAGTTTCGCCCATGGTGTCGCTACTAAGACGGTCACGTTTTGCGGTTTGGTTTGGATCTGGGAAGTGCCACTCGCAGAACAACCTTTGGAATTCACATGGGGACCAACAGGCGTTGCTGTCACCTCGGGGCTCAGATGCCATGCGTTCTCAAATGTTCTTCATAGCTTTCCCAGCTTTGCGATGGACGGGAAATTGGGCAGGCTTTCGCACCGGATCCTTCGAAAATGGCGGATGTCATGGCCGATGGCGATCGCGCGATCTGGCCTCCGCGCGCGTGCAACTGTCTGTGGAGCCGTAGTTCCACACTACCAACAATGTCGATTTGGATCGGTTCGGATCGACTCGGGATCGAAAGACATAGTGTGCCTCTCTGCGGGCGCCCTGGATCAAGGGCCCTAAACGACAGCGGATGTAAGGGTATAGGGTGAGAGGGGGGACCAAGAGAAACAAGGCAAGAAAAAGGGAGGAATCTGAAACAACAAAATGGTGGAAACTGGACGGTTGACGCGTAAAGCTAGGCCGTCTCGAGAACGGCTACCAGCAGGGAGGCGAGCAGTAGAAAAAGAATGTGCTGTAAGATGTGTTCAAGGCTTCTGGATGCGTCTTCACTGCTGGCCCCCTCCCACCTGGGTGTTTTGCAGACGAACTCGGCCTGGATCGATGTTTTGACGTCGTGAACGTCACCAGGCTCTATTTCAACAACCGGGGGAAATGATGTCTCAACAATTGTGGGAGAAGATATTCCGATTTTGTGATGTGAGTTTCTCGTGGCAGGCAGTGAGATTTCAACTATTGGTGGAAGTCTCTCTTGCAGGGACTTTGTCCGCTCTCATGATGGGGGTCTCTCTTGGCACATGGTGATGTGTCAACGATGGTGGGAGTCCCTTCAGCACGTGGTGGGCTACGTGTACTGTTTCGACGTATTCTTGCACACAGCGCTGAGCCCTTGAGCTCGGCAGTGCTGCCGCGGCACCAAGCAAACTGAAGGACTGGTGAGCCACGGACAGCGGGTAGTAGCGATTATCACGATTTTGACGTGCTACTTTGGCCCTCGCCCGCCTGCTCGTCGCCCCCCATCTTTCGCGGTCCCTCGAGCCTTCGTTCCTCATATGCTTCGGCCACCTCGTTCGGGTCGGGCCCTCTCCGGTTCCGTTCGGTCCTGCCTTCAGTGTTTGCGAGCAGCGCGGCGCTTCGTAGCGTGCATGTGTGTTAATGCACATACGCGTGAATTTCCACAGGCATGATACACGGATTGCTCATCAACTGCGTCCTTCCCCTTTTCCTCAGACTCTACCTCCTCCTCCTCCTCCTCCTTCTCCTCCGCCTTCTACGTTAGCCCAACCTGAGCGTGACGCTGTGGCGTTAACGGTGGCAGAAGAAAAAAACGACTCGGGTCAACAAAAAACACCTGGCGGGCGCCGCGGGAAATGAAAAAGTGCGATCGCTGGACAATCGTATAGTAAGAGTAGACGCGCGCCAGGTGTGACGACACTCGCCTTACTTGGGTAGCACCAGAAGCAACAACGACACGAAGATAAGTGTCACAACGGTAGTCGTGGAGAGTACCTTTTTTTTCTCCAGGAGCCGCGCCAACCAGAACTGAATGGTATTAGCCGTCAGTGCAAGGCGGAGCGACCAGTGGCTGAAGCGCGGCACAACGCGTGAACAGCAGCAGCAACAGCAGGAAGCGGGAGGCAGAAGGCAGGAAGAAAAGGGGAAGGAAGGCCAAACGAAACACAGCAGGGAGAGGGGCAGGAGAGCGAGCGAGCGAGAAGGCAGCAAAGCACGGAAGAAAAGCAAGCGAAAGAAGAAAGGAAGGGGCGCACGGCAGGCAAGCAGCGAACAGCAGCACGGGGACGGGAGACGAGAGAACTGCCAGCCAAAACCTAAGGGAGCTGAAGAGACACAGCGAAACTACGATCCACAGCCCCGCAGGAGAACGCATATGCATCCCTGGAAGGGCAAGGAGAAAAAGAAAGAGAAGACGAAGAAGGGACGAAAGGGAAAAAATCGCGCGTGCGCAAACCAGCTTGAAACAGTCAGCCGGCGTTCGCACAATGACCCCACGCGAACGATATAAAAGTCCAGACACGGCGCTCTAGTAATAATCCGCCGGCCCCCTTGTGGGGCCACCAGGCTGCGAGGCGCGGGATTCGCAGTTTCCTGTACCAGTTGTAGCTTGTAGTTTCCAGTGTTACAGTTCTGCTTATTGCTGGTTACTGTAACTAGTTGATTGACCGCGCGAGGGGGGGGGAGGCCCAAAGTGGCTTTTTAGCACCCCCTGGGCGCGTTGTCTGAATTTCTGGGGGGGCTCGAAATCGACACCCCTCACGCAGATCCGCGGGGTCAGGGTCCAAAAGCACAGGGGATTTGCCACATTTCTGAAATTCGGCGCCACCCCTCACACAGATCCGCGTGGTCAGGGTCCAAGAACACGTGCGATTGCCACATTTCTGAAATTCGGTGCCACCCCTCACGCAGATCCGCGGGGTCAGGGTCCACAAACACATGGGATTTGCCACATTTCTGAAATTCGGTGCCACCCCTCACGCAGATCCGCGGGGTCAGGGTCCAAAAACACAGGGATTTGCTACATTTCTGAAATTCGGTGCCACCGCTCACGCAGATCCGCGGGGTCAGGGTCCAAAAGCACAAAGGATTTGCTAAATTTCTGAAATTCGGAGCCACCCCTCACGCAGATCCGCGGGGTCAGGGTCCACAAACACATGGGATTTGCCACATTTCTAAAATTCGGTGCCACCCCTCACGCAGATCCGCGTGGTCAGGGTCAAAAAACATATGGGATTTGCCACATTTCTGCAATTCGGTGCCACCCCTCACGCAGATCCGCGGGGTCAGGGTCAACAAACACATTGGATTTGCAACATTTCTGAAATTCGGTGCCACCCCTCACGCAGATCCGCGGGGTCAGGGTCCAAAAACACAGGGGATTTGCTACATTTCTGAAATTCGGCGCCACCCCTCACGCAGATCCGCGGGGTCAGGGTCAAAAAACAAATGGGATTTGCCACATTTCTGAAATTCGGTGCCACCCTTCACGCACATCCATCGCAAGGCGTGGTAACCCAAACTGCGAGAAGTCCCTCGGCCCTTTTAATCGCAAGGTGTGGTAACCAAGCCCGTAAACCATACACGTCTTACCAATCGCCAGGTGTGGTAACCCCTCTTGTGATCAGTTGGTTCTGCTGATTGCGAATCGGCTTCGCATGAAGTTTCGATACTGCTTCACCACAGCGCCAAAAACCTCATGACTTAGCTCTTCCATGGCCCATTCTCCGAAAGAGGGGGCCGGCGGCAGGGGGCGAAGCCCTTACGGATAACAGGGCGTACGCAAACAAAACCGCTCCGAGTCCTACCACGTAGGGGCGGGTACGGTTGGGCGCGCACACCTGTGGTGTAGGCGACCATCTAAAAAAAACCATGCATCTAGGGAAGAAACAAGAGGCGACGAGGGAAGAGAGAGGCCACAGAGGGGGCGAGGAGCGCCGGCCGCCTATAGAGAGCTCAACGCCTGGCCCCTGGCCTCATTCCAGGATGAAGTCGTAGGTGTACTCGCACTTGTGCACGTGGATGTGGGCGGGCATGAAGTCGGCGTCGTGCTGGGAGGCGGCGCAGGCGCAAGCGACGATCACCAGCAGGCCTCAGGCAGCAATAATGTTGGGCAACATCGTGGTGCTCGAGTTCTTCGTGGCGGATGCCGCGGCATCTAGAGCAGGAGCCGGCGTCGAAGCTGGAGTCGAAACCGGCGTAGTTTCTGGTGTTGATGCTGGTGTCGGTGCTGGTGTAGGCGTCGGCGTTGTTGGCGACGGTGATGACATCGGCGCTGGTGTGGGCGCTGGTGTTGTTGCCGGCGCAAAGGCCGGCGTTCGTGCTAGCGTCAGTGCTGGCGTCGGTGCTGGTGTAGGTGCTTTCGTTGGTGCCGGCGCAGTCGCAGGCGTTCATGCCGGCGTCGGTGCTGGCGTCGGTGTTGGTGTAGGCGTCGGCGTTGGTGCCGGCGTCGGTGATACCCTCGGTGCTGGTGTAAGCGCTGGCGTTGGTGCTGGCGCAGGCGCCGGCGTTCGTGCTGGCGGCAGTGCTGGCGTCGGCGCTGGTGTAGAAGCTGGCGTCGGTGCTGGCACAATCGCGAGCTTTCATGCTGGCGTCGGTGCTGGCGTTAGTGCTGGCGTAGGCGCCGGCGACTGTGCTGGTGTCGGCGCTGTCGTCTAAGCCATGGAAGGCGCCGGCGTTGGTGCTAGCGCTTGTGCGCCTACGCACCGTCTCCGTGACATTTTGGAGGGGGGCAAGATTTGTCCCCCGAGCCCCGGCCACCTAGCTGCGGCCCAATGTCGGCCCGGCGTCGGAGCTGATGTAGGCGTCGGCGTTGGTGCCGGCGTCGGTGATGCCCTCGGTGCTGGCGTAGGCGCTGGCGTTGGTGCTGGCGCAGGCGTCGGCACTCGTGCTGGCGTCAGTGCTTGCGTCGGCGCTGGTGTAGAAGCTGGCGTCGGTGCCGGCGCAAAAGCAGGCGTTCATGCTGGCGTCGGTGCTGTCGTCAGTGGTGGCGTAGGCGCCGGCGATTGTGCTGGTGTCGTTGCTGCCGTCTACGCCAGAGAAGACGTCGGCGTTGGTGCTAGCGCTTGTGCGCCTACGCACCGTCTCCGTGACATTATGATGTGTTCCGTGTGGAGGGGGGGCAGGATTTGTCCCCCGAACCCCGGCCACCTAGCTGCGGCCCAATGTCGGTCCAGCGCCGGTGCTGATGTAGGCGTCGGCGTTGGTGCCGGCGTCGGTGATGCCCTCGGTGCTGTGTAGGCGCTGGCGTTGGTGCTGGCGCAGGCGCCGGCGATCGTGTCGCTGGCGGCAGTGCTAGCGCTGGCGCTGGTGTAGAAGCTGGCGTCAACGCCGGCGCAATCGCAGGCGTTCATGCTGGCGTCGTTGCTGGTGTCAGTGCCGGCATAGGCCGTGGCGACTGTGCTGGTGTCGGTGCTGTCGTCGAAGCCAGCGAAGGCGCCAGCGAATGCGGAGACGTAGACGCTGGCGTTGGTGCCGGCGTAGGCGCAGGCGTTGGTGCTGGCGTAGGAGCCGGCGTTGGTGCTGGCCTCGGTGCTGGCGGGAATGCCCGTGTCCGTGCTGATATCAGATATGGCGTCGGAAATGGCGCAGGCGCCGGCGTTGGTGCCGGCGTAGGCGCAGACGCTGGTCCCAGCGTAGGCGGAAGGCGCTGGCGTGCGTAGTGTTGGCCTCGATGCTGGCGACGGTGCCGCCGTCAGTGCTGCTGTGAACAATGACCTCGGAGCTGGTGTAGACGCTGGCGCTGGTGCCAGCGTAGGCGCAGGCGTTGGTGCTGTCGTAGGCGCCGGCGTCGGTGCTGGCCTCGGTGCTGGCGTCAATGCCGGTGTCCGTACTGATGACAGCGATGGCACCGGAGCTGACGTAGGCGCTGGCGTTGGTGCTGGCGTTGGTGCCGGCGTAGGCGTTGGCGTCGGTACTGGCCTCGGTGCCTGCACCGGTGCCGGCGTCGATGCTGATGTCAACGATGATATCGGAGCTGAAATAGGCGCTAGCAATGGTGCCGGCGTAGGCGCTGGCGTCGGTGCTGGCATCGATGCTGGCGTCGATGTCGGCGCCCAGGCTGCAGTGAGCGATGGTAGCGGGGCTGACGTAGGCGCCGGCACCGGTGCCGGCGTCGATGCTGATGTCAACGATGATATTAGAGCTGACATAGGCGCTGGCGCTGGAGCCGGCGTAGGCGCAGGCGCTGGTGCCGGCGTAGGCGCTGGCGTCGGTACTGGTCATAGTCGCTCTCGTACTTTCTGCAACTGAGAGCGTAACGGTCTGGACGCCGGAAGTGTCCAGGCATATTGTTTCCTTCCTGGCCGATAAGGAAATTGTGGGTGAGGCGATTGTAGTGCCACTAATCACCCTTGAGTAGGTTAGCTCTCGCTCCCGTCCCATTCGTAAACCTGACCGTCGGTCAGTTTTTGTCGTGTGAACCGAAGTAGCAGCCGAGGGGTGCGACAGAACTGATTGCATTCACAAAGTCTGTCGGTACAAATTTGAGCCCCTTTTCTGGTCGGCCTGCCGCCCGCCCGAGAATCCAGGCGGGCACTGGTAGCACAAGTGGCGCAGGCGCAAGCGTTGATGCAGGCGCTGGCGAAAGCGCCTGCATTGGTGCTAGTGCCGTTGCGCATAGGTTAGCTGGGCAGCTGACCGGTGAGCTGGGGCCTGGCGGCGGTGCTGGTGTAAGCGCCGGCCGAGGTGCCAGCTTAGGGGCTGACGTCGGCGATGGTGTAGGCGCTGGCATTGGTGCCGTCGTAGGCGCAGTCGTTGGTGCCAACGCCAATGCGCACCGGTTAGCTGGGCAGCTAACCGGTGTGCTGCGGCCTGGCGGCGGTGCTGGTGTAGGTACTGGCGCTGGTGCCGGCGCAGGCGTCGGCGCTCGTGCTAACGTCAGTGCTGGCGTCGGCGATGGTGTAGGCGCAGGCGCTGGTGCCGGCGTAGGCGCTGGCGTCGGTACTGGTCATAGTCGCTCTCGTACTTTCTGCAACTGAGAGCGTAACGGTCTGGACGCCGGAGGTGTCCAGGCATATTGTTTCCTTCCTGGCCGATAAGGAAATTGGGGGTGAGGCGATTGTAGTGCCATTAATCACCCTTGAGTAGGTTAGCTCTCGCTCCCGTCCCATTCGTAAACCTGACCGTCGGTCAGTGTTTGTCGTGTGAACCGAAGTAGCAGCCGAGGGGTGCGACAGAACTGATTGCATTCACAAAGTCTGTCGGTACAAGTTTGAGCCCCTTTTCCGGTCGGCCTGCCGCCCGCCCGAGAATCCAGGCGGGCACTGGTAGCACAAGTGGCGCAGGCGCAAGCGTTGATGCAGGCGCTGGCGAAAGCGCCTGCATTGGTGCTAGTGCCGTTGCGCATAGGTTAGCTGGGCAGCTGACCGGTGAGCTGGGGCCTGGCGGCGGTGCTGGTGTAAGCGCCGGCCGAGGTGCCAGCTTAGGGGCTGACGTCGGCGATGGTGTAGGCGCTGGCATTGGTGCCGTCGTAGGCGCAGTCGTTGGTGCCAACGCCAATGCGCACCGGTTAGCTGGGCAGCTAACCGGTGTGCTGCGGCCTGGCGGCGGTGCTGGTGTAGGTACTGGCGCTGGTGCCGGCGCAGGCGTCGGCGCTCGTGCTAACGTCAGTGCTGGCGTCGGCGATGGTGTAGGCGCTGGCGCTGGTGCCAGTGGAATCGCAGGCGTTCATGCTGGCGTCGAAGCTGGCGTCGGCGCTGGCGCAAGCGCCGGCGTTTGTGCTGGCGTCGGCGCAGGCGTCGGTGTCACACTTGAGTAGGTTAGCTCTCGCTCACGTCCCAATCGTAACACTGACCGTCGTAACACTGACCGCTATGGATACCGCCGGCGGCGGATGGAGGTTCCCACAGCTTGCGTGGAGTCGAAATTGTGTATGAAACTGGGGGTGGGCGGGGGGCCATACAGTCTGCGTGGTCGTCGCCAACGCGCCCGAGGCCAGGCCAGTGTCACGGAATCGGTGCGCCAAAGGCCTCGATTGTCCACCAGGGAAGTCGGAGCTGGAGTCCGAGCCGGCGCTGGAGGCCGGGCTGGGGTCGGAGCCAGGATCAAATCGCGAGTGTCGGCGTCGGAGCTGGAGACAGCGCTGGCGTAGGCTATGGCGTCGGTGCCGGCGTAGGCGCCGACGTCGATGTCGACGTCGGTGCTGGCGACTGTGTTGGCGTAGGTGCCGTCGGCGAGCTTGTCGGTGCTGGAATCTGTGAGCTGGTCGATGCGGGAGTCGGCGGGCTGATCGGCGAGGGGGTCGGCGAGGTGGTCGGCGCGGGGGTCGGCGAGGTGGTCGGCGCGGGGGTCGGCGAGGTGGTCGACGCGGTGGTCGGCGAGGTGATCGGCGAGGGGGTCGCGAAAGTCGTGGAGAATACCTTGTAAGGTGAGTATCGCCTCGGCAAGTTGAGGTAGATCTGCAACAAAACAGCTTTAGGGTTGCAGCCCAGGGTTTAAGGTTGACCCCGAACCTGGTACAGCTTTCCTCCCCAATCCCCACACCTTAGCAATGATCCCTCCCCCCGTCCGTAGGCTAGCGCCGTTGGCTGGCCTGTCGTCTGCTGACAATATGCTGATGAGAAGGTCTGGCAGAGTGTGCTACCGTAGTCAGCAGATGCGGTGAGGTTCTTCCCTCGTGGGCAAACGGCTCACGAGTCCTCATCGTATAAGAAAATGCCAGACAGGATATCAAGAGCTGATGTGGCACGCCGTGCTGCAACAGAGTGTCGCTGGAGCTGACAAAGAATGGCGCGCATTTGTCGTCTTACAAATGTGCCTCCCAGTTCCCCCGCAACAACACCACCACCCCGCCAAGTATAGTCTCGGACATGCTGCAATAGACAAGGGTGCACACAGACTGAAGCGTGGCAGAGTACAGCACTGAAGGCTTGCCTGGAAGGCTGGCCTGTGGGTGTGGCGCTGCTGATGTGTATCACAGCTGGGTAAAACTCTTCCTCCGCTCCCAATCATATTCACCTCCTGGCAAGTAATTTCGAGGAGGGAGCCGAGTGAACTGCCGAGATGGGCAGGCATCAAGGCACAGAAAAAAAAGCTGCGCGTGGCTGTTCTTGGGTTGCAGAACCATTTCGGTACCATGACCCTCGCGTTTTGTTTGTAGTGCTCTTTTCGGGTTTAACAAGAACCCTTGTTGTCCAAGATGCCTGTGCATGCGTCGTATAATTGTCGCAAAGGCTGGCCTGTGTAGGCTGGCCAGTCTGCTTGAGGTACCTTTAGCGAGCGCGCCCTTGCTGTGGTCCAGGGTTTTATGGTTGAGGCTAACCCGTCGGAGCTGCGTGAGGAGGGACACTATGGCCAACATGAGGAGCAGCGAAATATATGCCATCAAAAATAAGTGCGGCTGACAGGTAGCACTGCTGCGCCCACCTCCATCCTGCCGATGACCCCCCCACCTCCGACCACCCTCCAAGCCTCAAGTATGTGCCATCCTGGCAGGCAGTAACTGTGAGCAATACGTTAAGTATAAAAGAGTGGCGTCTGTAGTCTGCCAAAGTTTTGCTTAACCCTACTGTATGATGCTAGACCCGCGCCGCGAGCGGCTGTAAAAGGAGGGCGGCACCTACGGTGTCCCTCAAAATGTCCACTATTGGGGCAGCATGCTTAGTTAGACAGGGCTTTGTAGGAATACCCATAACCTTGGTTAGAGAGAGGTGCCACCAGCATGTCGAACCACGGAGCGAAAGACGGGGAGTGTATAACGCAACAGTAAAAGGGAGGAAAGGAGAGACTTCTGGTATGACAGACAATAAGAGCAATGAGAGCTGACATGTGTGAGAAGTGGCGTCAGGAAAAAAGGGATACGTCCCTGTGGGTACCCAAGTGCCCTTGGGCTGTGGCAGTAAAAAGAGGGTGGCACCTTACGTGTCCCTCAAAGTGTCGGCAGTGTAGTGTCCCAACCACGTTTCCCGTCCTCCTCCTCCTCCTCCTCCTCCTCCTCCTCTCCTCCTCCCTGCGGTGACTTACTGACTTGCTTGGTCAGCATCGCGCAGCAAGGCTGGCGCGAGTATCTCACGTCGGCGGTTCTTCTGACCTGGTGAATGCCCGATGAAACTGAGGAGACGAGATAGCAGCAGGTGGCGGAGGCAGGGAGGAGGAACAGGTGAGATGCACGCACGATTTGCTCGCGCACGCCCAAGAAAACCTGCCCTCTCGGTCAGAGTCTGCGAAACAATCGCTATTTGAGCCTTCCCCCCTGGACACCCGTCCCGACAAGCTCTGCAAGCCACGTCTGGCCAGGCAACGGGCAGCTCGCACGGCCTCGTCCCCTCCACCCTCACCCCCCGAGAAGAGCACCTCAGTGGGCCTGACTTTAGCTTTGTCTCTTCGGACGGGTGTTCGAAGTTGGTTTAAGGCACCTCTGCGCCCAGAGTCCCGGACGTTATTCCTGCATAGCCCTACATAGCCCTGCATAGCCCCAAGAACGGAACCATAACCGCCCACCCGCCCACCCCGCTCTGCCCCCCCGCCACTCCCCCCCTTCCAGGACGTGCGGCCGGTAGCGAGCGCGCCGCGGCGCGTCCGGGGCGCAAGGGGGAAGAAGAGGGGGGGGGGGGGTAAACCGGCGAGGAGCCCGCGGCGTGGCGCTCCGAGCAGCGGGGGATGGGGGCGCCACGCCGCGGGGGCGAGGGGAAGGGGAGGCCCTGGGAGGGAGGGGGGGGGGGACGGCGCCGGGCGCGGGGGCACGGCGCTGGCCGTGCACAGTCCAGGGAGACGTACCAGGGTGGGCTCGTCGCGCGCGCGCGGCGCGCGGCGGGCAGCGGCGCACTTCTTCGCCGTCTGAGGGCTCCCAACCCTGGAGCTCTCGTCTGTGGACGAAGATGTCCTTGTCGAAGGTGCTCCGAACCTCGCACAGGGAACTCCCTCTGGCAGGCATGCAGAGCGCAGGGACTGGCCCGCGGGGAAGGCGTCAAAGAGGGAGTAAGGAGCAGAGGGAGGAGATGAAGCAGGTGGACAAGGAGGAAGTGGAGGGGGAGGAGCAAGAGGAAGAGAGAGAGGAAGGGGAGGAGAAGAGGAAGAGGAAGGGGAGGAGCAAGAGGAAGAGGAAGGGGAGGAGAAGGAGGAGGAGGAAGAGGAGGAGAAGGAGGAGGATCGGATCAACAACGTCAACAAGAAAACGCATGAGCAACAGCACACCCCGCGCCCCAGACCGCTGCGGCACGGAGGAGGGGGAGTGGAGTGGAGTGGAGTGGACCCGATCGCGAAGCGAGGTAACGTGACCCGAGCACCTGAGCACAAGCATTCGGCTCGGCTGTGGCTAGGGCTTCTGGTACTTGGGAAATTTACCAGCATATATACGATCCAGATAACTACGCCTGGTGGCTGTGATCTGAACCCTCTGATCCTGCGGGAGACTGGGAGAAGACAGACACTCGCTGGTAAAACTCCGCATGCGCTGGTTTCCGTAAAAACCCGCAGGAACTACAAAACCATAAATTTAACATGTGATTGTATATCAAGTTATGGTTAATGTGTGTCCAGCTCCACCCCTATGCGCATACTACGACCCTTCGGCAATATTGAGAAGTGCTTATCCTGACGAATTAGGTCAACACATTCTGAACCACGCTACTGCGTGAGGGTGGCGATCGACGCGCTGGCATGGCACCTCTGGCAACTCCTGCCGTCGTCAGACAGCGCATGCGAGGAAGCGAAAAAGGCAACGGCCGCAGCAGAGGGGGGAGGGCACCGTTTCCTAACCGAGACACCGTGCCGCTTGTCGGCAATGGCTGCCTCGAGATGGGCACGAAGAGGTCGCCTCCGAACATGTGTGGCCGTCAGCTCGGCCTGTGCGACCTTGTGTCTGAAAAACTGCGAAACACGTGCCCCCTTCGCGGCTATTCCCGCAAGCTCGTCCGCGGCAGGCTGCCCAAGGCCATCCACTGAGGAAGCTCCGAGCGAACGAGGTCTGCCGCAGACTGATGCGAGGGCACTTGTAGCACCACCATCGTGTTAAAGTTCCTGTTCGAGCGAAGCTTGCCTAAAGCGCACCACAAGTCAGCATTGTCCCCCGCCGGGCATTCGTAGGTGTGCTGAAGCCAGCCGCGCATGACCGCCTCGTTGTCAGCGACGCAAATGAGGGGGGCCACCGCTGAACTCGACCGCCAAAACTAAACTGAACAGCTCGCCTCTGGGGACCGTCTGTTGCCTGCCTGGCAACGGCCCTCGAATCGACACGTCGATTCTGCACGGGTTGAAAGACGAGATTGCGGCCAGTCCTAGACCGACCCTGCGTGGGCGCAGGGCCGCCGCTGGCGCCCCCGAAGACCACCAGCGGAGCCGCGCTCGAACCCGTGCCTAGGGAGCCTTGGATGAGTGGACCGTCGACCCCACTGCAAACCAACTCGGGTGGTTGGGTGGAGCGGGCACCTCGGTCCACGACGCAGGCACAATGCCGCGAAGCCAAAAACAGGGCCCCGGTTCGTGCTGCGCGTACGCCTGGGGCGCCAGACTCTGCGAAGCCGTGAAAGCCTCGGCGTCAGCATTCTTCGGGCATGGCCAGCAACGATGAAACATGGCCCCAGGTTCCTGGCCGCAGCGCGCACACAAAACAGAATCTACACCTCCAACCTCGCCCTCGACGCGCTGCCTGGGCCATGTGCCGCCAGCAGCAATGCACAACATCAGCTCCGAAAGCTTGCGCCCCTTATGTGCGAGCTCCAGATGGCGAAGAAAACTCCTCAGATATGGATTGCCGGCCCCCTCCTGCAGCCCTTCTCCGCAGAAATGGGTCGCCGCTGTGGTCCACAGCTGACGCTTGATGGTCGCTTCGAATTCCAAGATCAAATCGTTGAAATCAGTGTCTGGGCCCAGGTCGCCATCGAAAATGAAAGACTCTCGACCCTCGGTTCCAGCAGGGAGCGCGCCCCACTCTGTGGCCGAGACTGGGTCCCAATCGAACTGCAAAAGATACGAAAGGACTGCGGAAAGCGGGCCTCTGACATGGCGGCTGCACTGCAAAAAGGATAGATCCCTCAGCTGCTGCGCAACCTTCGGCCGCGCCTGCTTCGCGCCGTTGCGCGGCCCCGGCTCGGCAAACCAAGTGCGCAACCGTAGGCGTAAGCAGTCGCGTGGGGGGCGGTAGCCAGGGTCCTGGTCGGCATGCCTGAGGCCCAGGATGGTGGTGAGGCATCGCCCCCTCTTGGCCGAGCTGGCCACGTGGCCGAGGCGCCTCCTCATGCTGAGCATCGCCGAGCCGAAGACGCCCAGCACCTGGTGCCCGTCGTGCCCAGCAGGCTGCGCGCCTGCCGCCTCGAGCCTCATCGAGGGGCGGTAGCGGCGCGCTGCCCTGGCGAAACTAGCAATGCGGCGATGCATCGTTGTGGCCTTGGCCACCCTCTTGCGCTGGGTAGCCCGAGCATGGCGCCCCGCTCCCGTGTCCAGCCCGAGGAAGGGCGCCTGGCGGACGGCGGAGACGATGACCCCCTTGCGCCTCAGGCTCGCCGCCACGAACTTCGCGCCCCGATGAGAGGAACACAGCACCGCGCTCTTGCTCGCAACTGCCAGCCCGTGCTCGCACAAGCCCTCGCTGGTCTGAGTCAGCACCTTCACCAGCGTCCTCCGAACATGTCCACAGGGTCCGAGTGCATGCTGCGGAAGGTCGCCCACCCAGAGCCGCATGTCAACTCTCGAACGTGGCCTCGTCAGACGGCCCACAATACAGTATGTCATGCAACGTGCAAAGCGGGCCCCGCTGCGGAGCCCCTGAATCACACTGCGGCTCGGTTGGAACGCGTCGGAGAAACAAACAATCTTGTTAAACCAGCGTGCGAGGGGGCATGCAGAGCTGCACTTCCAGGAATGGAATAACTGGAGGGAAGCCCAAACCAAGGGCCGCCCTGATGAGACGAAGCCAACAGGTACAATCATAAAACTCTGAGCATCAACCAAACCGTGACCGAGGGACAGGCCGAGGCGGGCGTGGGGCCCATTGCCCAAGATGCGGAGGAGACCTTCTCTCAAGGACGAATTCCCCACCACGGCCGCGCCCCAGTGGGGCTGCGACTCATTGGTCCTTGACCCAATCCTTGATCAACGGTTCCCTCGCCAGCGACCAGATGCGAGGAATCATGCCCACCAGTCCGATAGTTCTGTCGCCTCCTGTCTTCTTCGGCAGGAGGCGACCTATGATGAGGAGCGAGTGCCAGGGCCAGCTGAAACCCGCGTCCGTCGCCGCGAGGACACGCGCCAGCTCCTCGAGGCTCTCGGCAGGCAAGCGCTCCACGTCAAGCGGAGAGAACCTGTCCACTCCCTGCCCCGCCCTGGGCCGCATCTGGCGCGCCGCGGCCTTGAGCGCGTCCCCGGTGAGGGCAGGGAGCTCTTGGTGTTCAGCCTCCTCCTTGATGGCATCCATGGTCCTGGGCAGCTCGGCTTTGCCTAGCGGCTGGCGCCCCCGCAAGTCGTGCCACTTCGTGACCTTGCTGTCGATGGCGTCTCGTAGATGGTGAAGGGCCCCGCCTGGAGTGATTATCTCCAATGCTGGGGCTGGTACCTTCTTGAAACTCCTGCGTAGAATATTGACTGCACCATCTTCGGCAATCCACGACCGAAGCTCGTCGAGTGACGCTTGCAGGGCTGCGCCGCGGGCCCCGCTGGCCCCCTTGTCGGCCACCTCCACGAGGTCTGCCAGCAGCTCGGTCGTGAAAACGAAAGGGTCCCTCAGGTGCTCTAGCCGCGCCGCCCAAGACCACATCCTGTGAAGCGTCTGGTGGGCCTGGCTGGGGTAGTCCGTCACTAGCTTCTGGCAGGCTGCCGCGAGCGTCGCACGCTGTCGGACGCCGTTGAATCTGCGTCTGTGGTGGAGGATCCTGGCGAGCACCGCGCGAGTCCTGGCCCACCACGCGCTGCAGACGTCCTGGAGCGGGAGGGCACGAGTGCGCTCTGCCACGCGCACCTCGTGCACTCTGAACCTCGCGCCTTGCGCGCGGCGAGGCCTCCCCGCTGGGATGGACATCCCATGGTGCGCCGAGATGCAGCTCTCCACGGCTGTCGCCCGTGCCGCGTACATGCCGCTGATGTGGTGGACGCGAGTGGCTCCCGCCTTGAAAGCGAGAGAATCCGAAACAACGCCCCAACTGCAGGAGGCCGAAAGAAAGCCAACACGGGCCCTATGTTCGAGCCAGGATGATGACGGAATGAAGAAGGGGGGAGAGCAGCGAGCGCAGGAGCACCAGCATATGTGCACAAGGGGACGTCAGGCTCCTCTGGGGTTGTTGCTGCCTGGGCCGGGGGGCTGGACGCAGTGAGACCTGTTGGGGCCTGCTGGGGGCTGGGGATGGGCCCAGGGCTAACGAGTGGGGCTCCAGCCATGCCTCCGACACTGCTGGCTCCAGGGTGGCTGGCGCCAGACACAGAAGCCCCGTCGCAGGCGCCGAAATTTCCCTCGTCGGCCCACGGGCCCTCCTCCTCTTCGCCCCAGGCTCCCAAACCTAAACCAGAAGACTCAGGGCACGGGTTGAAACAAAACTGGGTGTCCTGTAAGCCCTCTTCTGGCTCGTCCAGAACATCACCCAAAAGCAAAAAGTCCCCCCCCCTTGACCCTCGCCGCCACCTCCTCCTGGGCCTCAAGACGCCGAGCCTTAGCCCTGGAAGACTTCGACCCACGAGAGGGAAGGGAAGACGGGCGATGGGTTTGGGGTAGCTTACTGGGCAAATCAAGCGAGCGCGTGAGAAGCTGAGCGGCCGCGCCTCGGAATCGCATGAGTAACCCGCAGCTCGTGTTCCATGGCGCGGCGACCACAGCCTCAGAAGAAAGAACGTACGGTATAAACGGTTCACTGGCTATGGCATAATCTATCTCCGAACCTCTCGCACCTGCCGCGCGCGTGGCTGCGAGACTCGAAGCCCTCAAGACACGCCCACCGGTCCTCACAAAAAAAAACCCTCTGGACTCCCTAGAACTTGGACCAGCGTGTTCCAATCTGCAAAGACTACCCATGGATGCTGGAGACTGACAAGGAGCGCCCCGAGCCTACGAAACCGCTGTATAGGTTCCTCCCTGACCAACCTTCACTAACAAATCCGTAGAAGCAGACTGAAACGAAAGAAAACCCTTTCATGTCTATGACTGAAAGTTGCATGCCGTCGAGCGCAAGGTGCCCGTCTGCTCGCAAGGCTGCCCGCGACTCAGCTAGGCTCCTCACGCTACGATGGCCCTGCGTCAGAAGCCACTCGCCGCCCTCGTTGGCCCATCGCCTGGCTGGCCCCTGAGGCGCCCCGACCTGAAGGCCGAGCTGGGTTGGCGAGTAGCCGAAGATGGGCAGCGCGAGCTTTGGCGCCCCATGGGCAAGGCCCTCGGCGTCGACGTGAGTCTCCACCAGGCCGACGTACTTGTAAGAATGAGAAGTGATGAAATCCTGGGCCTGCCTCCCCGCACACGTGATGTTGGCGAAGAAGAAGAAGGTACTTACAGCCTTTTCAAAATCAGCATCTGAAGAGCTCCCCGATGGGGAGCGCGAAACTGCCTGCATGTTGCCCCCAAGGCCCGCTGGGTCCTGCCGCTGACCCATCGGCGCCTGAGGCGCAGGCGTCCTGCCTCACTCGGGCACGTCGGTCTGGGCGGCCGCCTGCGCGGCCGATGCCCCGCTCGCCGCCGCCGCCGCCACCTTCGCCGCCTGCGCTGCCATCGCTGCCGCCAGCTTGGACTCGCTGAGGCGTTCCGCCGCCCGCTGCAGCTTTGCCTCCTCGGTGAGCCCCGAGCCGCCGCCAGCGGCACCTGCTGTCGGTGGCGCTGCTGCCGCTGCGGCCGCGCTGCTGGCGCCGCTGCCTGCCGGCGGCGGCGCCGCCGCTGGCTCGGCCACATTGGCCTCGCCTGCGTCGGCGCGGCCAGCCGCTCGTCGACCTTCTGGCGGGGCTCCGCCATCCGCGCCTGCCACTGCTGGACCTCTGAATGCTTGCCCTCCATGGTGACCTGCGCGTTCCTGAGCTCCTGCTCGAGCTTCTGCAGCGCCTCTCTGTCCTGCTGTTCGATGTCCAGGCTGTCGAGCGATGCGAAGAACTCCTCGTCGATCTTCACCTGGAACAGCACCTCCTTCTCCTCGGCAGCGATGCCCATGTCTGAGGCGAGGCCCTGCGCCGCGAGCGTCCTGGCCTGCTCCGCCCTCGCAAGGGTGAGCGCAGCTTCCCGCTCGCGCTGCTGGGCCTTGGCGAGATTCTCCTGCGCCTTGACCACCGCATGGACCGCCTGGTCGCGGCGCAGGGCGCCATCGCGCCATGCGCCCGAGGCCAGCCTGAGCGCCTCCTCGGGGCTCTGGGTGGGTTGGCTGGCCGCCTTCACCTTGTTGACCGTATCCTGCAGCAGCTTCAGCAGGAGGGGGTCGGAGGTGGTGGAAATCGTCTGCTCGAACAACTGCGCGCGTGAGGGGCTCGCCGCCTGGCCAGCACTGGCCTGGCTAGCGCTGCCGCCTCCCCCCCTGGACTGCCCAACTCCCTTGGACTTCCCGTTCTTCGAGGTGGCGTCCGCGAGGGGTTTGGCCCGGTTGTCCCGGTCGCTGTTGCCCTTCGGCACGTAGAGCTTGCTCTGCCGACCGCAGGCGCATCTGCGGTCGCGCGCCACCAGCGCTGAGTTGTACTCGCAGCGCCCGCAACCTCCGCATCTGCCCCATGCTACCGCAGCCGACGTCATGTCCCCTGCGCTTTGGCTGCAGAGAGCGGCCCCAAATGGGGCTTACTCGGCGCCCCTCAAGCACCGCGTGGAGGCGCGCAGGGGGTCGGACCTGGGGCGGGGTGGCCAAAATGGACAGCACTCGGGCCCGAACGGCGCTTGAGCGGAGGAGGAGGAGGAGGAGGAGGAGGAGGGGGAGGAGGAGGAGGAGGAGGAGCATGAGGAACATGAGGAGCAGCACCAAAAGGATGAGTATGAGGAGGGAAGACGAGCGGGGGCAGGACATGACAAACCCCGATGTCGCCCGAAAGACGTCCCGTGTAGCGAACGGCGGGTGCCATGGGTGCCTCATTCGGTCCTGTGGCGGGAGGTGAAAACATCTAGAAGCCTCTGTCCCTTGAAAGCCTTCCAAAGCCCTGGACTGCGCATGGACGCGCCGTCAACCAAGTGCCAGGAAACGATGGCGCCCCAACTATGGCATGGGAAAAGTTCAACCTCCGAACACGGCGCGACATCGGAGCGACTCCTCTCGACGCGACAAGGGGGCCAAGAGACGATCCACGGTGAATCCGCCGACCCATTGGGGTCTACGGTGCGTGAGACTTATGCCCCTCCCCAAATTGCTCCCCTGGGAGTTCCGTCCGACCTGTTTGGAGGGGGTGTGCTCAGAAGTGTCTCAGTGCCTCAGAAATATTCCTGGACGGCCTCCGACGGTTTCGAAATGGCCCCCAAGGGTTCCTAGACGAACCAGAATGGTCGCCACGCGCTCCCAGATGGCACCCAGTCGCCCCGAGATGGCCTCAAGACAACCCAAATAGCCTCCAAGACGCCACCCGAGGGATCCAGGGGGGCACCCGCAAAACTCGTCCGAATTCGGACAGCTGCCATGTTCTGCATAATTTGTTTCTTGATTTCCCAAGCGTCCGAGACTGCCTCAGAGGCCTTCCGGATTGACCCAAGACGGGCCAAGAGGCCCCCAAGAAGACCTCAAAACGGCCCCGGACGGACCCGGGGAGGCCCACGAGGCGCCCAAGACAAACATATAAGGGCCCAAGACAACCTACAGGGGCCCCAGACAGCCCAAGATCGCCCCAAGACAACCCAGAGAGCGCCCAATGCGACCTTAGCCGGGCCCCGAAAGGCCCCCAAGAGGCCCAAACGAGCCTTTCGGAGGTCCCCAGTCGGCCCCCAAGCGGCGTCGAACTGCCTCCAAGAGAGGGGGCTGTACGAGAGGCGACACGCCCCTCGCATGCGTGAAAAAAAAAGTTTCTTGACGCTATCGGGGCCCTGGATGCCCGTCTTCTGGGCGATGTTGTCGCAGGATGGAAGATCGACGATATAACATCGATGGGGGCACGGTTCGAGGAAAGCCGGAGAGGTGGAGGGGGCGAGAGATCGAGGAGGGCCGACGATCGAAGGGGCGGGGGCGGATTTTGGATTGCGCATCTGATTCGCCTGGCGACGGTCACAGAAAGGCGGCGCTGCAACGAGCAGACTTACAAGTAAACTGAAAAGAGTTGCACGGGCACCAAGTAAACAAGCACAGCGCAGTGAAACCTCCCCACCACCCATAGTACCCCCCCCCCGCCCCCTCCACATGTATAGTGTCAGGCGCCCTGCACGGTGCTCGAAGTGACGCTGCACTAGCTCAGAGGAATTAAAGCCGTGGTCAGCGCCGCTGGCACTGGAGGCGGTAGCAGACAGGCGCGGCAGGCAGGCGGGCGGCCCTGTCTGCGCCAAGGCAATTGTGTCTCGTCGCGCAGAGAGGGACAGAAGAGGTGGGCTAACCCTGCATGACAATCCAACGTTCTTCCAACCTCGACCCTCACCCTGCTGCCCCATCACTGCGTTTGCAAATTGAAATGCAGGCTGGCTAGCGCCGCGGCGAGCAGGCGCGCGAGCACCTGGCGAGCCGCGGCGCGCGCAGGCGAGCTCTCGGGGGTCCGGCGCCGCGCGCGACGGGTGCGTGGTTAGCGACGGACTACGCTCACCGGGCCCCCTGACCGGTGCCCCCCTCGGGCCCAGGTGTGAAACTATGTCCGCAGCTTCGAAGCGGGGAGGGGCGCCTCTGGGGGCGTTGCCAGCGACGAGAGAGAAAGCGCGCGGCGGTGCAGGAAGGCCGCGGGCGGGAAAGAGCAAGAGAGGCAGGCGGCAACTCTCTCTGAAGCACTCCCCTCTGCCCGAACGTGACTGACACGTAGGCGCTGGCGTGTGGCCATCACCGCGGGGGCGGGGTCCGCGTCTCTAAACTGCAAGTGTGAAATCGGGTGCCCTTCGTCATCTACGGCTGCCGCTTGTCCAGAGGAGGCCAGTCGTGCAAAAGCATCTTCAAACTCATGCGGCAGGTCTGCATTGTGTCTCACAGACTTGAACGCCTCGTGCAGGTGACAAGGCAAAATGACGCGCATATCAATACACGCGGGCCTCGGCTTGACAGACAGTGACTGACTGCCCCGCCCGATCCAGGCAACCCCCACCCCCTTCCAACACGACCATGAGCTCTCGAAAAGCGCAGGTGCAGAAATGGCGACCTTGCCCCGGCGAGAGCCGCTGTGGGGAGGGGGCTTCGCGAGTTCCTTTCGGAGCGCCCACTATGCCCCTCCCCCCCCCCCCCCTCGCGGATCGACCCTCGGCTCGGCCGCCGACGCCAAATCGGCCGTCAGCTGCGCAGGATAAGTCCACTGCACAAACATGCCTGGACTGTCCCTGGCGGCATCCTGATATCCCTTGCCATCTTCCAGGAGACAGCGATGTCTGTGGAATGTGCCGAGAGACAGGGATGGCGGCACACGCAAGCAGGCCGCGGGCACGAGAGATCGTGGAAGGCAGGCAGCCACTCTCAGAAGACAGACTCTACACACCCATCCCGCCCAACAGCGCTGATCCCTTAGCGATTGTCGTGCAACGGCATCTGCAAGAAAACGGGTCTGCATTGTGTCTCAAAAAAACCTGGAATGCCCCGGAGAAAGGCCTCATCAAGTAACTGACAGTGCAAAGGTAGCGCGCTGTGCGTACACGCGAGCCGCAGCTCGAACAAACGTGACTGGCTGCTCCCCCGCCCAGCCTGAAAGCCAACGCCTCCGCCTCCTTTCCAATATCGCCAATCGATACCTGCGGCATGCTCGAAAGAGTGCAGGTGCATAATGGCGACCTCGCCCAGGCGAGAGCCGCGTTGGGGATGGGGCTTCGCGAGTTCCTTTCGGGGCGCCCACTGCGCCCCCCCCCCCCCCCCCCCCTCCCCCTCACGGATCGACCCTCGGCTCGGCCGACGACGGCTGAGCATGCTTCAGCTGCGCAGGACAAGACCACTGTCGCACGAAAGCTTAAATAGCTTGCACCGCTGTCACTAGGAGCGGAATAAGGGAGGGGAGAGGAAGAAAAAGGAAGAGGATAACCGACTCATTTAGATCAAATATGATCTCGGCGTCCACGGGCCCGGAAGGGTCGGCGGTGCGGCGCATGCCATTTAATATCATTTTTGCCGCCGCACCCCCCATCATCGCCCTCTTATTTCTCAGAGCAACGGGCGCAGCGCGGAAAATGCAGGAACCCCGCGCGCAGGCGCTGGAGAAGCGGGGGGGGGTGGCTGGAGGGGCGATTAACGGGCGCAGCCAAGCCGCGCCAGATCCTGGCCCAAGGGCAAGCCCACGGACGGCAGAGATGGGCCAGACAGGAGGAGGCAGACAGGAATGACATGGAGAGTGGGGAAGTGGCCGGGTAGCCTGGCGACACCTCGCCGACCCTGAAGCCGGCGGAAGGCAAACTTCAGCCGCCCCCGCGGGGCGCTGGGGACTGGCATGCGCAGGGCGCTTGGATGGGAGGTCGGACCGACCGAGCCAGGGCCGAGAGGGCCGTCCTGCAAGCGAAAGCCCAAATCGTAGCCATTCGGGGGCCGGAGCGACCGCCGCATCAGAGCCCGCGGTCGCCTAGGCAACGACAGCGCGCGCAAGAGAGGCGAGCAGGCCCGCCCGCATGGCCTCGCGCCCTGGATGCAGTGCAAGAATCCACCGCGTCCACAATGGCCCGCCACCAGCGGGCCCGCACTACACGCGCACACGCGCACCCATACTACACGCGCGCACTCCATGGCGCCTGCGGCGCGCAAAAACCGGCATGTATGCGCGCGAACCAGACCACGCAACGCGCATGCACATACCCGCGCGCACTGTTTTGGCGTCAGCGGCTCGGCAGAGGGACTGTGCTGGCGGATAGGCGCTGGTAGAGCATACGGTCGCGAATTAAACCGCGGTGCGCGGGTGGGACGGCGGAGCGCCCGGCGGCAGCGCGAGGGAGACGGAAGCCGGGCCCGCTGAGAGCAGGGCCAGGCGCGCGGCAGGGCGGCGCCGGGGAGGGGGGCCAGCAGCAGCGGGGCGGCTGCTGGGGGGGGGGGGGGGGGGGCGCCGGCAAAGCGGGCTGCCTGGCAGCAGGCCGTGCAGGGGGGGCGGCGCCCAGAAAAGGCTGGCGGCGAAGGCGCCCGCGCAGCGCCAGGGGCCACCGGGTGCCAAGGTCACGCGTGACCCACGCGAGCAGCCAGCCCAGCGGCGACCAGTACTAGACCGCCTCAAGGTGAGGGGTCGGCCTGAATGCCACGCAAAGCGGAAGCGGGGGAGGAGGGGGGGGGGGGGGGGGTGCAACAACCAGCCCAGGCCGCGCCAGGGCGAGGCGGGGGCGCGGCCGGAAGGCCGCGAGGCGGTCCCGTCGCTGCTAAGCCAGGGCCGCGGGGGAGCGACACCAGTGCGCAAATGGCGAACGCAGGGCCCGGATCAAGGCGAAGGCGGGGCGGGGCGATCTGACGGTGGCTCGGCTGCCTGAATGGCCAGGTGGGCGTGGAAGCAGCAGCGCCCGACGCGCGGGGAGTCGCCGTCCGGCCACGCGGCGTCGCCCGGGCGGCTGCGGGCTGGTGCACTGGCAGAGCGCGGGCGGTGGCAGCGTGGCCACGCCCGGAGGGCGGGCGCGGGGCCGGAGAGCCAGCGGTGGAGCATGGGGGCGCAGGCGGCAAGACTAGCCCGGGCCCCGAGACGCCCGAGCACGCCAGAGGGCCGAGAATGGTGAGCCCGCCAAGCGGGCAGGGGCCGCGGGGGGTAGGCCGAGGGCACCGATGGCGCGAAGCCACCGGGAGCGGCGGCAGCGCGCAGCGCCGCCGAAGGTGGGGCGGAAGAAAATGGAAGGGCGGCGAGGCCTGTAGGCGGAGGAAACGGCGGAGGAAGGTAATTACGTGGCGTCGCGCTGGCTGGGGTCGCGGGCGCCGCCGCCGCGCTGCGCGCAAGACCTGCTCCAGGCCGCGCTGGGTTCGCCGCCTGCTTGCTGCGTCCTTCTGACCCTGGCCGCCAGGTCTCTCTCGGAGTTGAGGAAGTCGTGCAGGGCGCGTTCTGGGGCGTCATCAGGGGGCGCCGGCCCTTGGCCCTGCTTCCGGTCATCCGAAGTGGGCGAATCCCGGAGGGCGCGGGCATCCAGCAAAGCGGCCCAGATGCCTCTGACAAGGAGCGAGAGCTCCCGCCGTGCAGGCAGAAGCGCCTCGCGCGTCTGGGGACGACCCGGCGCTCTGGACAGTGCCGGAGCCGGTGCTCGCACAGGTGCCCCACGCGAGTCCATTGCGACTTGGGGCCGCGAGCTGAGAAAGGCCCCGCAGTAGCCTGGCTGGTGAGGCCAAGCTGCTTCGCAAAACAAATGCGCCCCTCTTGCGCCGCGGTTGCCGATGCGACGCAAGGGCGCAGGGGGCCGGTGGAAAGGAGCCCAACAGAGAGGGGGGCAGGATGACAAGAGCGAGCGGCAAGAACATGAAAGTTTCTGAGGCCGCGCGAGGGGGGTGCAGGGCGCGGGAGGCTCCGAGAGCGAACCGCCCCTGGCGCCCCCAGGGCGGTGGACGCCGCCCCCGAGATCGGGGGGCAGCGCGCGCACATTAAAAACTGGCATATACATGCAATGCAACGCTGCGATCGAAACAGGGGGCGGGCGCGGAAGGCGAGGGGCGTGGATCTTAACGCTGCAAAGCTCCCATTCCTCAGCGAGCCGAAACAATGAACTCCCTGGCAAAACCAACAAGCTGCCCCGCGCGAAACCTGAGGCCGCTAACATGGGCGCCACCCCCGCGAGGGGGGCCACAAGCCCAAGGAAGGCAGGGGACCGCGCCCGGACCCCGACGACGACGACGACGACGACGACGAGCCAGGCGACGACGACGATGGGGGGAGGGGGGCGAAGGAGAGGGGGGGGGGGGGAACGGAGATGATGATGATGATGATGACGCGCCTTGAAAGGTCGGTTCTCCCTAAACACAAACCTGAGAAGCCACCAATACGCCAAACGCGTACGGTAGAGAAAGAGGGAGGAGCGAGAGAGAAGGGGGAGAACAAAGAAGAATCCCAGCCCAAGATTGAAGCCCATGATATTGAACGCCATCAAGAGAGTAAACCAACTGTCCAATTCTGGCAGAAATTATGATTGAAACCCGTGATACCCAAATAAATCGTGAATGATTAAATCCCACCTTAAATTGAACCCAGGATACTGAATAAAACCCACCCACTCTGAGTAAAGGTGTGAGCAATGAGAAACGCAATACAAGGTGAAGAATAATGCTTGATTGTTCGAAATATCTTGAGTGACTTGAGTAGCTCCAGTAACTTGAGTAACTCGAATACCTTGCTTGACTTGCGCAAATCAGGAAGTGAGGTGAAGAGAACTTTCATTGAGTCCCTTGAAACCCAAAAGGTAAGTGATAACCCAATCCAATAAAAGTGATGAAAGAAGACTAGACATTGAACTGAATGTCCCAAACACGCAGTGACCCAGAAGATATGGAGGCATACAAAGTTATAACTGTAGTCGAGTGAGCCCAACTGTGAAGACCCACTCCAGGTGAACCAAGCCATGTGAGGTAATTGAATTCAAGCAAGTGCGACGCGTGATGCAGTGGGTGTTTATGGTTTGTATTTTGCCCACTATCGATGTTGAAGGACATGCAAGGGGATTGAGGTGAGACTAGGAGACCTCCAAAGGCCGCAGGCCCATGCACCGCAGACGCCAAGAGAAAAGGACTGAGAGATCCCCAGAATGGTGATCACGGATACTTCCAACGCCACTTTTCCACAAAGAAGTCTCCATCCCACCAATAGTCCGAAAGGTACCAAACCACTGGGTAAGGCCAGCCCGATTCGGGATCGAACCAGGTGTCATAGTACTCAGTGTACCAGACTTTGGTGTAGACCTTTTCTTCTTCGCAGTAGTTCCACATCCCACCTGAACCTTGAAACCACTTGAGACGCTTCCTGGATTCCAGCTTGGCTGGCAGGCATCGTTTGACCATCCCCTGACTTTTATATGGATGTTCCCAGCCGCTTCGTACAAGACTACCGCCAGGGTTTGAGGCGAAACGGCTACTGACCATCAGCCAATTCTTTCCAAGGAACTCTCCGAGCCCTTTCGTCGGGTCCTCTGGCGTTTACATACAGTCTGTTAAAGCCGCTGTCCCGGCACGCTTGGAAGAGCGGAACTTTGCACCAGTCATATGTAAGGTATGGACCACCTAGGTCCGAGGGAATAAGGAATCGCGCTGGCAACTTTACCGCCCTTTGGAATAGCAACGTGGAGCAGAAAGAGAATGCTTCAAGGTCTTGCTTGGATAAGAAGCAAATCTTGCGTTTAGACCTGCAAAGTTTCCCCTGAAAGTAGACGTGAGGGTCGGACGCCTTGGGAAGTAGCGTACCGAAATCTTGAGCCCGATACTGCAGGGGCGACAGGGGCAAGGGACGAGAGGGGGCCCAGCAGAGGCAGACCGAGGAGGGCGGGATTGTTGCGAAGCCACGGTGTCCCTACGATCACAGAGATCTGGCGGGTCCCAGATAGAATCGCATAAGTGACATCTCCTGGTGTCAGCCAATCCCGAAGGCGGGAGGCAGAGAAGGAGAGAGAACACAAAGTGGTCTTGAAACAGACCAAAAGTGAATTCCGCTGGGGAGTCAAAACCCCGCTCCATTAATATTGGAGCCTGTTCTCTGAGGCTGCCATCAGGTATGATACCCGAACCTCAGAGGATTTCGTCACATTAAATTTGTGTACTTGCATTCCGTGGAACATTGCCACGGCAAACTTCCTAGTGTGGGGAGCACATGGGCCGCGGAAGAGGCGACGGTCCTTCCCAGTCCGAGCGAACGACCCATGTTGATCAGCAAACATCAGAATAGACCGAATGGAGCCGATGATGGGAGAAATCCCCTCAATGATGTTCCAGAACCGATCAGGCTCCACATACCCCACTCCCAAGCCTAACTCCATCAAGTCTCCGATGAGCTCTAACCACCTGGAGGTGTCGGGCTCCCTGTTCCACCGCTCTCGGACCATCCTCTGTACATCGGTGACACGGCCCGCCACTGATCGAAGCTCCTCCATGGACTTGTACGAGGCACTGGTAGGTTGTCTCCTTTGAAGATACCTGGCCATTTGGCCCCAAATGTTCCACCATATAGTGTAGATGAAATTCCCAGGGTCTGACCATCGGTTGTCATAGAACACGGCGCCCTTGTATGACATTGTCTTGATCTGTACAAAAGACATAGAGCGTACTGCAATTCCCACGATTCCAATAAGGTCTTTGCAAGCCTTACTAGAGAAAAAGGCCTCAAAGAGATTCCATAGCTGTCTCAGAGGTATCTCGAATTCGCGTCCCTTCTCGTACATGTGAAGTGTGACACATCTTCGTGGGCAGTACGATCCTGAATTCGAGGGAACGATCTCGGAACTTTCGATTGCCAGTGCACGTGGGCAAACTGATGCCCATGCCTCAAAGATACAGCATTGGAGCGATTTTGAATTCCATGGCCTGACAACCCTCTGAGGGGCGAGCATGAGTGTGTTCCCAAAATTTGAGAAGAGGTCGGGGCGAGACGTGCAATGCTAATTGAACCAAAATGACTACAGAAAGCTGTCATGCCAAACAGGCCAACAGAAAGACAGGGGCCGAGAGATGGAGTGATGGAGAAAAGAGATGCACTTTATCAGTGAACGGACGGCAGTCAAAGTCCTGGCCAGCAAGGCGGAATTAACAATCCCAGGCCGAACCCATTTGTACTGAAGTGAAGAGGTAGACAGACCACCAAACTATCCCAAGAAAGAACTTGAAACGACGAGAGCTTGGACCAAGGGTGTACCACAACCCCACTGAGCCCCGTCAGTTGAATCGAGAAGAATAAGAAAAGATGCAATCCCAGTCTTTGCAAGATGACCTGTGGGCCACATGCCCCGAGAAACTCATGATCCCAAGCATTCCCATATTGAAACGAAAGCCCTAAACTTGGCAAAGTAAGGACATTTACGATCCCAGCTGACCCATTTTGGACTGAAATGACGAGTCAAACTAAGGAAAAGGCGGTTCCCAGTTGAGAAGGCCCATCAAGGCTGTGGACAAAGCAAGAAAGACTCCACTACTTTGGCCCTGACGGAAATTGAGAAGAACAGAACTTAATTCATGCCACAGATGAAGAATCTGACGTCCCCAATTGAACCAGATCTGAACCAAAAGGACACTGATGACCCAACGAGAAGAGGAGTTGGTTTGTATCTTCAGAGCTGCCTCGATCACATCAGGAAACGAGGTTTGCAGAGCAAGTGGCACCTAACAGTGGCACCGTATCCAGTCTCCACCGTTATAAGATCACCAACGTCTTCATACGAGTCCTTGACGTAGAGGAGTGCCACAATACAGCTTCCCGCGAAGATCTGAGATTTATCGTGTAGCCTCTCCTTCTTGGGACAGACCTCAGGGCCAATGAACGCTTCTTTGGTGTAAAACCTCGCGTTAAACAAGTGAATGTCCTTGGAGCGAAACGTGTTGAGCCCAAAGTGCCAGAGGATCTTCGTAACGTCCCTGGTGGTAAGATAGCCGTGCTCACCCAAAACTGGGATGCTTTCCGAAATCAGTGGACCTTGATTGTCGATGATGAAAGGAGTGAGCTCTCGAACAGTAATGATTTGGAAGTGCTCTCCGACCTTTGCCTTGACAGTGTTCAGGCCTGTGAGCTGAGGAACGAAAACCATAATATAGCGCCTTGAGCTGGTATGGTCAGTGCCGCCCTTTGGGGCGAAAATTGGGCATCCCGAATGATCATACTCCAACTGTGACTTCAGAATTGGAGGACCCAACTTGCTGATCCAGGGCTTCTTATCTTGTTCCCAGCTCTTCGGAACAGGCTGTGACTTTCGGTCAGGCGAGTCGACTTCTGCTTCAGAGCCAGAGGATGAACTCCTGGAGCCTGGAGAGTCCGAAGACGGCACTTCCCAAGTAGTGCCGCCCGCTGGTTTGACAGGTGTTTCCCCACGATAGTCCTGCGTCTCAGGCAGGATATCATCCGAATCGGGCTTTGACCCAGACCCGCCGCCCTGCGGTTGTTTCTTGAACCCAATTGAGTACTGCATCTTCCTAGCTATCGGCGAACGGCTCCGAGAGGCCGAATTTCCCCTGCGCACAGGTGCAGGAGGTGGGGTGGGGAGAATCCTTGCTTCGCGAGGGCCAGCGCTAGAGGATGCCTTGGCTTTGAGTTCCTGATTCTTGAACTCTACTGACCTCGCTTGATCCTCCTTCTTCTGTTCGAGCTTCTTCTGCAACTTGATTTTCTTATCGTTCGATGTGAGAATGGGTTTCGCTTCCATCTTGACCTGACGATTGCGAGCCCAACGATCTAAGGCGTGGCGGTCGAAGCCAAAGAAAAGAGGGATAGTTGGCTGAATCTGATTCCCAGTCCAATCCAGGTCCTGAGAGTAGAGGGAGTCCGTGGTGAAAGTAAGGAGCCCCAATGGGCGCAGTGCGATACCGAAGTGTGCCTGGATGCACCAGACCGAGCCGATGGCTACTGAAGGCGAAAGTGAAGCGGTTGCCGAACCCAATCGAGCATTTCTTTGGCGAGGCCAAGACGAAACTTTTTGTCCCTAGAACCCTGCGGAGAAAATAAGGTGGTCCAGGCATCCTTATCGTACCTGAAAACGTACCCCCTATGCGAGCGGGAGTGGGTACGGCTGCCACCAGAGTGGTCAAAGGAGCGATTCTGAGTAACCCAATGCTTGCAATATTGAAACAGCCTCGACGAAAAATCTTCTGGATGTCTTTGCATGTGTGAAACCCAACTGATGGCAGAGTCCAAATGGAAAATAGCCCAAGAAACTTCTTTGAACCCCTTGGTTTTACGATTTCTGCGTAAACTGAATTGTTCTGGAGATTCCCCTGGGAGCCTTTTGAGTTTTAACATGATCCTGATACATTGATTCTGTGCCTTGGTAATCAAGTCCGCCGTCGTCTTACAGGGTACCCAGGCAGCACCTCTGGATCGTATAATCCCTCCCGCCATGCAGTTCAGTTTAGAGAGACGTTTAGACATGGGGATATGCTCGTTAATCAAGAATTTACTGTTAGCCCAAAAGGCTTTGTTGATCTGCGAGATACCCCGCTTGACATCTTCGTGGCAGGAGCCAGTGGCAGTGAGAACAGGGCCAAGCACCTTGGCCTCCGGTACCACCGACCATGTTTTCCCGAAGGGGTCAGACCACTTGTATTCTTGAAAGTGGTAAGGATAAGCCGGAAGGATTTCTCGATCGTCTTTGAGCCTAAGCCGATGTTCATTCCATAGCTCCGACTCTACTAGGGCGGTCAGAGTTGCAAGATCCTGTTCCGAGGAAGCCACTATAAAAATGTTATCTGGCCAGCTGAGAAGAGCAATCCTGAAGTCAAATCCCAACTGCTCGCAGCGAATGGAGATTCCCAAAGAAGAATGTGTAATCTTCTCCAAAGTGGAGGCGAAGCAATCTTCCACAGAAGCGCGCGCCAGAATGCATGCTGTCCCAGCTCCCTGCATCAACCCACGGTCTCTTTGGATAATCCCAGTGTTTGAGTCCAGAAGAGAAATGGAAACTCGAGGGTTCCTGTGCAGCCTGATGCAGCCCACTGCTAAGAAAAAAGGGACTCCCCGTCCCAATAAGCTCCGTAAAACCATTCCATAACGAATCTGATCGTGGTGAGCTTTGATATCGGTAATCCCAACCATTCCTTTGTTGAAGTGATCTCGCCCATATTCTAAAATGTGGTAGACACTCGTGTGGAGCTCTTGTAATTGGCCACCTTTGCTTAGCCCAAAAATCAGGCCCTTGAGACCTTTGGAGTCAGTGTATGAATCCAGAACTGGAAGAATGGCCTTCGCCACATATGCGTGCCCAATCTTGGCAATAGCAGGCTGCGGAATAACAACTCTAGTTTGAGAAGGGGTTCCAAAACCCTTGATCTTGTTACCCAGGTGGCCCCCGAGTGTGACGTCGTTCCAGAATTCAGGGTCGCCTAAGCAGGCTTGTATACACCCCGTGAGCCTTTGGGACCAGCCCGAAACTTTTATGACAGCCGTGCAGGCAAACTCTGTGTCAATCTTTCGGGGGGCCTTGATGTCGTCCAACGCGTCCTCCAGCAAGGACGGGATGATGGGGTCGTCGTAGAAATTGAAAAAACCCAAGGCTCGAAGCCAGGCAGTGTCCTCCTGGCGCTCCGAGTCTGAGAGTCCCCACCTCTCTCTATATTCTTCCGCAACCAGTGTGGTACAGCGATCCACTTCAAAAATCTTGACTTGATCAACACAGAAACCCAAAATGGGAAGAAGAGACTTGCGTGAAGCCCAGACTCGTTTTCCTTGAGAGGCGTTGAGCGCAGCCTGAGCCAGTTCACGCTGAACTTTCGTTATCTTGAGTGCTTTCAAGAGGAGCTGACCCAAGGCGACCCTCGAAGCTTCGTTAAGTTCGGAGTTGAACCGTGTCCTGAGACTCTTGACCCAGAATGGCTCTTCAGCAAATCTCCTAAAGCTCCTAGGGAGGGCCTGAGTCGCTTCATACACCTGTCCCAACATGTTTCCCAGAAATCGAAGGAGAGAGTAAGGTCCCTGGGATCGTGATACCTTACCGCACATGAATCAGGCTGTTCTTCATCATTTAGACGAGTAAGTTCCGCTGATTCGGGAAAAAGACCCTGGGCGATCTTCCTGACCTCCAAAATGTTTGTAGGGGTCCAAAGGAGCGGCCTTCTCTTAAGGGCCCGCTGAGGAAAGGCCAGGATATCACATCCGATGAGGGCATGGTCCCCAGGGACGCCCGCCCAGCAGGCGAAGCAGTCAGAAGAAAGATCGCCCCTGGCGAGAGCGATGTGGTCGATCGTGCTGTTGGCTTGGGAGATCGCCTGTTCACCGTCGGGCTTCCTTGTGAATTGCATGGAAGTCTCCTGAAACCTGAGAGGGCACCAATGGAGGTCGAGGTAGGAGCAGGCTTCGCAGAACGACCGAAATTTTTGGTCTCCGTTGCCTTGATCTGCGTTCATGTCCCCCAACCAGGAGAGAGTGGACCCGACAGGGCGGGATCGACCGAGTTGGATGGCGCAGTTGAGAGAATCATGGAAAAATTCATGGGCAAGATGAGAGAAGAGAAAGGATCTGGCATGATGGTGGCATCCATCGAGACAGTCAGGACGAAGATCAACGCGGATGGATCTCCAATCGCAGACAATGTCTTTCACACGTTTTCTCAGAGATTTGTGCACAAGCACGCCCATGGCCCTACACCCAGGGCCAGGATGATGACGGTAGTAGGCGTGGCCGTTGAAAACGGGGCGAAGAAGCCCATCGTTTTGAAGGCAGCCTTTGAAATCCGCCTCTAAGATACAAATTAAGCCCCAGCACTTCAGCTCGAGCAGATCTAGGTTGGCTTGCATTAGGGTCTCGTCTGCCCACTTGCCTTGCACGTTGAGTGCACAAACAAGGCCCCTCACATAGGCGTCTCAAAGAGAGAGTGCCTCGTCAATGGTGTCTTTCAGCGTCTTGCGGAGCGCTTCGTCGGGGATTTCCTTAAAAGACTCGTGCCACAGAAATTCCCCATCCTTGATAACACCAATCTGATGATCTAAGACAAAAAATTTTCGGGTCCGTGTGCAAATCACGCAACTGTCTTCTGAACGATCTCTCATTGCCTTTTCCAGTGCACTAGAAATTGTCTTGAATAATTTTGCTGGGCCCCGCTCCTCCTTGGTACTGATTTGTCCACACCAGATCAAATTTTCTAAGTACCCAGGAATCTTGAGATCACGGATCGTGGCTGCCGCTTGAAGTCCCACCGATACCGAACTCCACTTGATCTCAACGCAGCTCCCATATCCAAAAGGAGCAACAATATGCGTGGGCTGGGGAACATCTGCTCGGCGCAAGACCGCTCGCGCCTTTTCCAGAGCGTCCTGCTTTTTGAGATTCCAACCCAAGTTAGTGAGAATGAAGATGTCTCTGTCTGCTCTTGGGGTGCTGGCCCAAGGCGGACCCTTTTTCCTGGATGGACCCTGGCTTGACTGGCTCTCCAGTTGTTTTGCCGCCATTTCAGCACGCAGAGCCTTCTGCTCTAGTTCGACCGCCAGAATCCTTTCGTTGAAGGCTTTCTGCACCTCCGTCTCACCTGCCTCGAGGTTGGCAAGCTTCACCTCATGATCGTTGATCAGGGTAACAGCAACCGAGAATTCCTGAGCCAAGGCCTTTTGGGTTCCCAGAACATCAAGTTGTAGTGAGTCGATACGATCCTTAATGGGAGCGATCTTTTTGTCGAGGAGCGACTCGAGTTGCACCAAAAAGCCGTCTGTCCCTGTGGCAGTTGGGACAACCCCTGGAGAACTTGTCCCATTCTCTCCCAGGCCCGTACCTTTCGCTGAGCCCTTGGCGGCCAAAGTTCTCATAGCTTTCGAGGCTTCTTGCTGGTTTTCTTTATCTTCATCTGCCGTCCGGGCGTCGTCTCTCAATCTTTTCTGCTTGTCGATATCTAAAGACAAAAGCTTTTGCATGGTTTCCCCAATCTGCAAGGGCGGCATGGCTAAAATGTGTACTTATATTCCAGTTATCCCAACTTCAATATGGAATGAGTCGCCAAGTTGACACAACCCAACAAATTCGCGAATTTCCACCAATGAGAATAAAATCCCACTGCTAAATCCCACTGATTGAACCCAAATTGAACCAATCTCGCTGACCTCAACGAAGGCGAAGGCAGCAATGGCGGCCGCGCCCCCCCCGCGGCCAACCCCCCGGCAGAGCCTTGAGCCGAGCCTTGAGCCGAGCCTTGAGCCGAGCCTTGAGCCTTGAGCGACTTGAGCCAAAATGGCTACGGGGGTAGAGAAGCGGCCCCCCGCCCCCGCGGGTGCGGGGCCCCCGGGGGGAGGCGGTGGGCGGGAAAATCCCGCCCCCTCCGCCGGGCAATCCTGCCTGCGCGAACAACATCCTGGGCCCGGCCTCGCAACGTTTCACGTCGAACTCATGAATGTCAGAGTCGCGCTGCTATTCCACTTTGTGTTGCTGGACAAACTGCCACTGGTGGGTCGTGCTGCTCACCGCCGTGCTGCGGCCCGGGCTGCATGGTCCACACCTGGATGCCAGGGCCCTGCTGCTGTTCCCCAGTGCGCTGCAGGCGTGCTGCTGGTCGTCGCGCTACTGCGCACCAGTGCTGCTGGGCATCAGGCTGCTTGTCGCCGTCGTACTTGTCGGTGATGGCGTCGGTGCTGGCGCAGGCGTCGAGGTTGGTGCCGGCGTCGGTGCTGACATCAGTACTGGCGTGGGCACTGGCGTTGGTGCTGGGCGCAGGCGCCGGCGTACGCGCTGGCGTCAGTGCTGGCGTCGGCGCTGGTGTAGGCGCTGGCGTCGGTGCTGGCGCAATCGCAGGCGTTCATGCTGGCGGTGGCGCTGGCGTCGGCACTGGCGCAGGCGCTGGCGATTGTGCTGATGTCGATGCTGGCGTTGAAGCCAGCGAAGACGCCGGCGTTGGTGCTAGCGCTGTTGCGCGTGAGCTCCGTCTCCGTGACATGTTGATGTATTTTTGTTGAGGGGGCAGGATTTGTCCCCCGAGCTCCGGCCGTCTAGCTGCGGCCCAATGTCGGCCCGACCTGCGCGCTGTGATTCATTTTCTCCGTGGGCATGCCTCTGGCCCTCCTCATGGTGCCGCTGTCTGGCGTCAGCCGCGTCAGAGCTGCGGGCGTCTCCACCGGCCTCAGGTAACAGAGGTAAGCCACAGCCGATGGGAGTGTCATTGAAGAGCCAGTACATACCGCTTGTAGTCATGCTGCGACATAGCCCAAATGAGGATATCAACACGCATCCAGACGCTGAAACCCTCCAAAGTAGCTCCGGCTTGGCACTGGAAGTCATGCATCCAGGGGCAAACGAAGGACACGAACGCAGGATTGGAGACGGCTGCATTCGTGTCATCGATGCCGGTGCATGGGGTCTTGGTGGTTTTTCTTTTTCCTGTGGACGTCATGAGACAACTGGAATCACTGTACAGATTCACCCATTTGAACGCGTGGCCATCAGGTCCAAGGGCATGGATGACAGTGAGTCCGAAGTCTTCCTGGAACAAGGGAGCCCACCCCTCATCACTGAATGTGCACTTCAGGTAACGACCGTCAGCAAGCGCTGACCATCGTGGCTGGGTGGCATGCTCTTCAGTGGTGAACACGTTGTCACGATTGAAACCACCTGCACTGCGATTCGCAGGGATATCACGGGGGTGATTTTTATTCGGCTCCCATGGGGTCCAGCTGCGGTCATAAGGGATCAAGAAGTGAGTGGGCAGCAGCGAAAGGTCGTCGTCTGCGGGCGTTGCCGCCGACGCAGGCAGAGAAGCATTGCCGCCAACGCCGCCACGGTCAGTCACCCACGAGGACGTTTTGATCTCGTAGTTGTGGAAGGCGGACAGCGCATGAAAGACACGGCAGCATGCGCGCTGCAGTGACTCGGCAATCTCGCCGATTTGACCTGCCATGTCCGAGGCGCGCGGGGCTGCCAGCGGTGCCGATGGCCGCTTGACGTTCCCGCGAGGCGGCTGTGAGAAATTGCGCGCAACCAGACCATGGTCGCCAACGAGCGGCGGCATGGGATTATCTGCAGACAGACGCACAACACCATCGATGGACACGCCTGCCGTTTGGCCGATCAACGCGCTGCCAACCTTGTCCCAGGGCATCCGCAAGACCTTCATATGCTGCCGGCGACGCGCGCACAAACGTCCCGAGCGGGACATTTGGCGCCGTCAGACCCGGTCGCAGGTGCGTTAGTCCAGAGGAAGTCTGGGCGCTGGCGCAACGTGTTGTCGATGGCCGAAGTCCTTTAGATATCATCCCAGGGCCGCCACCCAGACAAACAAGAATGCCATGCTGGGCGCCGCAGTGGAAGGATTGGGATGCGGAGGCTGCTGACCATGCAACAACGCAGAGGTCTCCTGCGCCGCCTGAGCGGACGTGGTGACGAGACCCCGCTTGCTGGGGCGCCACCACCATGTGCAGGAGAGAACTCATTGAGGGCTCTTCCGAAGAGCGGCGACGAGCGAGCTGGGACACGCGCGCGGGCCCGCTGCGGACGTCGCCATCGGCGCATGCGGGGGACAGACCTCCGAGCTGCATTCCGCGCAGATTGTTCGGAGCGGTCGCCATTCTGGGCCGAGGCTGGACGGCTAATGGACCTCTGTCACCAAAAGATGGGGGGAGAGGTGCGCGCGATCGCCTGCGATCCGGAAAACGGCCGCGGATGCGCGGCATGCGAGGCGCGCAACGGGCAAGGCACATGCGCGTGCGAAGGACGGTCGAGACAGAGACACCGTTGGCCCCAAGAGCCGCCAAGTGGCTGGCGTCTTTGCCGATAACCGGCGTCTTCGCTGTATTCGCAGCGGCGGGGGAATCAGTAACAGCTCTGATAACTCTTGCAGAAGGTGGGCCTTTTTTGGCTCGACTTTGTTGGTCATCGCGTCGGCAGCCTGTTTTTTTGTTCTCACGTATGTTAACTGTATGTGTTCCTGCTGACATGTCTCCATAATCCAATCGATGTTGAAGCGGTGTGTACGATGTAGATGGTGGGGTGCTGGTGTTCGTCCTTTGTGGGCGATCGTAGTCGCGGCCTCGCTGTCCTCCGCCGCAATAAGATGGGCCATCGGAGGTGGTGTCGGAGTGGTCGGGGGGCGAGTAACATGAAGCACGATGTCATCGTGCATGATGTGGTGGGATGATGTGGGTGATGGTGGTGTAGCTCTCGTCGATGCCTTGGCGCGGGGAGAAGAAGCTCGCGTGGGCGGGGCCCGTCGTGGTGATGTTTTGTGACGCTTCTTCTTGCCGGCCAGTGATGCGCCGCCGTTTGCGCTGCGCGCCGCGGCCTCCCATAATGACAGGAGAGACAAGCCCTCTGTACGTAGAGCTGCGTCAAGTGCCTCTTCGACTCCGCGGAAGAGCGCAGTGCCGCAGTCTGCTTTTTGCGCACAGACTTCAATGGGAAAAACGTGCTCGGCCCCACCAGCGCGACACAGACGCCAGCGGTTGACTTCGACGTGTTGACGCAATCCGCAAACGAGGCATCAGTGAAGAGCACGATCGAGATTCGATCCAAACTATTACCAATCCATACGTGCAGGCAGTGTAAACGCGTTGGCTTCAAGTAGCATACCAAGGAATGTAGTCGCCTATCGCAAGCGTAATTCCACTTCGTGATCTCCCGTGCAAGCATGCAGACAGGGCGTGCAATATCCAATCGGCAGCACCCGGCAAGGTACAACATCTGCATTAGAACATTGGCGGCGTCCGGTCCGAGGACGTCCGCGTCCTCGTGATCCCTGTCAGTGAACGAAGTATCTTCAGTACCAGGGGCGTCGGCATGCGGGAGATCGCGGTAGGCGATGCCTGTGGCGTCGCTCGTGGGTTTTTCAACCGACGCACAAGATCTAGACGCGGTTTGCCAACCGGCGCATGAGATCGAGGCTTGGTTGCGCGAGGCTTGGGCGATGACGACCTTTTTCGTCGCGATCCGGGCATCCCGAGCAACTGGGAAACCCATTCCAAATATCTTTCGATGTGCTGGTCAGTACAGGCAAGCATGTCGTGTCTAATCCCACGTACGTTGGACGTCGAAGTGTGATGTTTGTGTTCATGCTCTGGGAGCATGGGTCGGATCGCATGCGTGCGTTTGTCGAAGGCGTCCTGCGGCACCTGCCATGAATCCTGGCCACGTCCCGGGTAATGGTCACACTGTGTGGGTGGGTCAAGATCGATGCCACTCTGTCGTATGAGAACCCATCCCAATTTGAGGTTGGCCGCGGGTCCTGCCACTTTGAAGTCGTCAACATATACAGACAGGATGAGATTCAGCTTGTCGCGTTTCCATGCAAATTCCCAGCCGGGAATGGGGCTGAACCCCACCGACTCAAGACTCGCACGGCAATGGCGCCCCCAGAAGACAACCGCCAGTGGATGGACGCGGAGAGCAAGTCGTAATCGGCATACCGGATTCTTGCATTTCGCCAAAGAAAAGATTTGTCGCCACTTAGTTAAAGCAATCCATGATCTACTGGGTCAATGCGGCCGCCTCCCTAGAGCAAGGCCTGAGTGTATGCCCCTAGGGCATCACCCTGTTCACCGCCATTGCCGGGCAACAGAGCTGTGGCATCGCATAGCTTGGAGGCCTCGATGTAGGAGGCGCTGGAAGCGGCGTCGGCGAACACAGCGGCCAAGCCGCTCTCGTCTCATGTTGTCGCCGTGTACCACAACGCGTCCCCTGTACTTCTGTAGTTCGGGAGGTAACCCAGCATGTTTCACAAATAGAAGCTCCAGGATGTTGGCGAAGTGAACCTTTTTGGGATCCTTATGGGCGTTTCGTACAACCTCGTCACGTTCCATGACCGCGTCGAGTATCCACATTTGCTTCTTTTCCAGGTCGTTCGTATTCTTGACGAATGCACATTCTCGTCTCGGATGACGGTGTTGTTGTGTAGGTCGTAAGTAATACGTCGTTCCACAGTGGTCCATGGTGGTCCGTCGCCGCTGGTAGTCTGGAAATGGTGGGCGTTCTTGTCGGTTCGTGTCCAGACGCGACGGGCGGAGTCGTGGCGCGTCTTCCGCGCGCGAAGCACATCTTTGGCGAACTCCTAAGACATGCTATTCCATAGTTCTGGTAATGCTATTACATAATTCTGGTAATACGTGGTCTGGTCGGGAGTGGCCTGGGCGCAGGTCTGGCGGCAGTGGATGTTGATCTTGCCGTCGGTCGTGATATAACGGCAGCTTGTGGAAGCGCACGATGCTGGTCCAAGGTTCACTGAGGTGGCGGTGGTCGTTGTCGCTGCCGTCCCATGCGTCGCGGAAGTATTTCTCACCCTCAATAGTTGACGCAGTCTCGAAGTTACGGAGAGCGTCAATCTTATCTACTGGGACTGGAATACCAATCACACCGTCTGTGGGCGAAACAAATGTGTCCATGGTGTCCGGATGTGGCGTAGCATAGCCTCGCCGCGTTGTTCCCAATAGTCGGGCTCGGGAGCCGGAGCCGTGGGCTCATGTGCCTCGGGAGGCTGTGCTCTGGGGCTGGAAACCTCGGGTGGTTCTGGTTCGGGTGGTTTGGAAATACTGTGCTCATCTCACTTTTCTGGGTAAAACAGAAGGGTCGTCCTGCGCAGGTACTCCCAGGGGTCCGGATGTTTGGAACGGTTTTAATTCGTGCTTTTCTGGATTGTGATGTCGAAGGAGACCTTCTCGGACAAGAAAAACGAGTCTTCCGTCGGGAATCAATGTTCCTGACGCGATGTACATGGCAATGTTCTCCATCGGGATTCTTAGCGTACGTGGCCGTGTCGATGACGAGGTAGTCGCTGGACCTGCGCCCACCGGAGTGGAGGTGATAAGCCATGGGCAAACCATCTCGCGTTGTCTCGTCAAACTTCGCCGCGGACCTGTTGATGTCCGGGTTCAAACATTTCCAGAATATGCGACTGCCAAGAGGAACAACGTGCCCCTTGAAGGATTGAGGGCGGGGGATTCTAGGGCGGCGGTCGTCGCCCTGCCTGCAGATTCAGCCACCCGAGAACGGGGGATTCTCAAGTAGCGGTCTGGAGGCCAACGCGCGGCGCGCTTGATTGGTTGAATCACATTGGGGGGGGGGGGCACTGATTGTTTCAATCACCGTCAGCATCCCAGCCCGAATGCGATTAACAAATTATCCCGGCAAAGCAACCTAACAACGATGTGTAGGAGCATATCTGGAAGCATTCCCCTTAAGATTCACATGAGAATGCAGTTGTAGAATTCTGCTGTTCTCGCAGTCGCAGTCGCATTCGCGATGAAAGTCGCAGTGGCAACGGCAGTCGCAGTCACAGCCTCAGCCTCAGCCTGCCTCAGCCTCAGCCTCAGCCTGCCTCAGCCTCAGCCTCAGCCTGCTTCAGCCTCAGCCTCAGTCTGCCTTCAGCCTCGGCCTCAGCCTCAGCCTGCTCAGCCTCAGCCTGCAATCAGCCTCAGCTCAGCCTCAGCCTGCCTCAGCCTCTCAGCCTGCCTCAGCCTCAGCCTCAGTCCTGCCTCAGCCACAGCCTGCTTCGCCTCAACTCAGTCCCTTCAGCTCGGCCTCAGCCTGCCACAGCCTCAGCCAGCATCAGCCTGAGCCTCAGCCTCAGCCTGCCTCAGCTCAGCCTGGCCTAGCCTCATCTCAGCCTGCCTAAGCCTCAGCCTGCTCAGCTTCAGCCTCAGTCGCCTTCAGCCGGCCTCAGCCTCAGCTGCCTCAGCCTCAGCCGCCTCAGCCTCAGCCTCAGCCTGCTTCAGCCTCAGCCTCAGTCTGCCTTCAGCCTCGGCCTCGGCCTCAGCCTGCCTCAGCCTCAGCCTGATCAGCCTCAGCCTCAGCCTCAGCCTGCCTCATCATCAGCCTGCTTCAGCCTCAGCCTCAGCCTGCCTCAGCCTCAGCCTCAGTCTGCTTCAGCCTCAGCCTCAGTCTGCCTTCAGCCTCGGCCTCAGCCTCAGCCTGCCTCAGCCTCAGCCTCAGCATCAGCCTGCCTCAGCATTCAAAATGTGGCCCGGGAATGGAGTTGGGAACTCGAAGAACACGAAGTCCTACAGTTGGCTCCGGGCATTCAAAATCATGCCCAGGAATGGAGTTCTGGGAACTCGAAGACCACGAGTGGCCTACAGTAGGCTCCGGGCATTCAAAATCATGCCAAATGGAGTTCTGGGAACTCGAAGAACACGAAGTGGCCTACAGTTGGCTCCGGGCATTCAAAATCATGCCCAGGAATGGAGTTCTGGGAACTTGAAGAGCACGAAGTGGCCTACAGTTGGCTCCGGGCATCCAAAATGTGGCCCGGGAATGTGAGTTCTGGGGAATCGAAGAGCACGAAGTGGCCTACAGTTGGCTCCGGGCATTCAAAATGTGGCCCGGGAATGGAGTTCTGGGAACTCGAAGAGCACGAAGTGGCCTACAGTTGGCTCCGGGCATCCAAAATGTGGCCCGGGAATGGAGTTCTGGGAAGTCGAAGAGCACGAAGTGGCCTACAGTTGGCTCCGGGCATCCAAAATGTGGCCCGGGAATGGAGTTCTGGGAGGTCGCGAGCACGAAGTGTGTGACTGTGTTTTAAAACGAGCCCGTTCACGCTGTCCGGCTCCCGCCCAGACCCCCCTGGGGAGACATCAGATGCTCTCTTTTGACCCCATTAGAAACCTATCATTCTTTCGCTGTTAGGCAACAATCGCAACGAGGGGGAAGATTGTTTCAATCGCATTCATAGGGCCCGAGGCCCCGGGAGGGGGGGGGGGGCAAAGAAAAAAACGCAAGACCACCCCGCCCGACTGTTTTTTCTGGTTCGCCCCTCCCCCCCCCACCCCACCCCCCGCGCGCAGAGGAAAAGCCTCGGGGCCATGGCCCTGAACGCGATTGAAACAATCAGTGCCCCTCAGTGTGATTGCTTTAATCAATTGCCCTGAATCACACTGAGGGTTACTGATTGTTTCAATCACATTCAGGGCCAGGGCGCCGAGGCCTGGGAGAGGGAGGGGGGGGGCAAAACAAAAGAAACAAACAACGCCAGATCACCCCGCCCGACTTGTTCCCCCCCCCTGAGAAAAAAAGCCTCAGGGCCCTGGGGCGATTGTGATTCAAACAATCAGTGCCCCTCAATGCGATTGTTTTAATATATTGCAAAGCAATCCTCCTCCCCCAAACTCTGATGATGGATGGGAGGGGATATATTTCTTGAGCCAAAATATGGCGACGGTGCAAGAACTCATTCTCTGTCTTCAGCCTGGCCCTGGGAATACCTGCTGGGGTACCCTCTGAATTGTAACATATCCGAACACCTCTCCTCAGGCTTGGAGCGGTGAAGGGCCGAAAAGCTGCATCGCTACTTCCAGTCTCGGTGATCACTCCGAGATCTTCCGCAACGGCGTGCAAGCCGTCTCCAACAGCACCAAATGACTCTCCAGCACCTGCTTCGTGAGCAGGAGGCGTGGCTGCACAGAACAACTCAGACCAGCCTTGGAAAGAAGGGCACGAACGCGCTCTAGGCGCTCTGCCTGCTCCACAGTAGGGCTCGCGCCAGCCGAGATGATCATCTCAATCAGGCGCTCCTTCCTCACGTAGCCCACCCCAAGGCCGATCTTGTTCGCGCGAGCCGTAGCCCGTAAGTCAGGCACTGTCAGCCTTGAAAGAACTAGCTGCACTCTCGCATCTCCGTCGCTGGCGGTCTGCTCAGGAGCTGCACTGTCATCAATCAGCGTCTCTGGACGCTCGTAGCAAACCGCGGTGGAGCACACTCGGGCTCCAGCACAACAGCCTACTAGAAAAGAGAGCAGCGCTATGCTCAGAGCCATCACGATCAGTAGCCAGGGCGCGCCTTTGGCGCCCGCCTCCGTCTCCTGGCCGCGCGCCGTCGGTAGCAGCGCGCTCGCCACCACTGCTCCGAGCGGCACGAGCCGCAGGTTCATGGTCGCCATGTGCTTGTACAAGGTCTCGGATTCCACGTACTTCGTGAGGATGTCCGCGACCATCTCAGTGGTCGCTTCTTTGATCAACTCTAGCTGTCGCAGTCGGACGCGGTCCTGTAGCCAGAGGTACCGCAGTTCGAGATGGCGCACCTTTCCCACGCCGTGGCGTTGGCAGATCCCTCTGCCTGCAGCACTGTCGCTGGCCACGACTAGGCGCACGGTGACGCCCACCTCTCCGAGGAAGTGCTTCGCCTGCAAGCCCCGTGCGGCACCACTGCCGATGGCGTAGAACTCAGACTCCCCCGACGACAACGCCTGCGTAGCCTGGCTGACTGCGAACGCCTCGACCGTGTGGCCTCCGAAACGAACAACTCCTCCAGAGGTCGACGTCCTGAATAGGCTAGTCGTAGACGCCCAGTCGGCATCCGCGTCCACGCGCAGAACCTCTGGCAAGTCCTGGAGCTCATAGCACCACAGCAGCCTCGGTGCGCCCTCGTAGTACCTGCACAGGCGGTGCAGGCGTGCGTTCATCAGGACGTTTGGCTTACTGACGCGCTGCATAATCGTCTTGGAGCTGAACATAGCGTCAGGCCTGTCGCTCGAGACATACAGGCTCAGTCCCGCCGCTGACGAGGTCGACTTGGCCTCGGCCACGGGCAGTGGGTCCAGGGCATTCCTCATGCCTGCCCCCGTAGCCTTTGTTCCAGGGGTAGGCGCAGCCTTGGAGCCCGACTTGTGGCCCCAGCGGATGAGCTCCTCCACGTGCTTCGGATCAGCGCCCCAATAGAAGCCTGGCATCCTGGTCTCGGGCAGCTCGCTCGTGTAGCCCACTATGCGCTTCAAGTAGTTCAGCTCACCTGGGTAACCTGGGCCTATGCTCTCGGATTCGGTGACCTCGAAGTTCGCCTCCAGGAAGTTGCCAATGGCGTCAAGGGTGTCGCGGTGGCCCTCCGCCAGGAAGTCATCGCCGTGGCAGCGCATCGTGGCGTCCATGCCGTCACCCACTAGGTTCTCGAAGTGGTAGGTGCCAGCTGTGCCCTTCAGCGGTTTGCCTCCCGCGTCGTCGATCGCTGCCTTGCTCGTCTCGCCCCAGAGCTGCGAGGCCTTCCTCGCCCCGTTCATCGCCTTGTGCAGGACCCAGCAGAAGCCTTTAGGACACAGCTCCCAGCCTGGATGCACGTAGACCAGCTCGTCCAAGTCCGCATTGAAGAACGCCTTGCGGACGTCCCAGACACGCAGCAGGCGGCGGTGCACACCGTCAGCGTCGGACTTGGACGCTGCGAGGGAAATGATCAGCCTGATGACCATCAGCGGCGGCGTGCCCTGGTGGTTGTCCTCGCGGTGCTTGTCGTTCACCTCGGTCGCGACGAACCTCCAGCGCACCCTGTCGCCCTTCATGTGGGCGGTCGGGAAGCCCCTGACGTGCTTCCCACCTGGCTGGCACTGAGATGGGGATCTCCGAGTAGACACCGTACTCCCGCATCGCCTCCAGCTCGTCGCGCCTGCCCTCCTGGTAGAGCTCCTCGTCCAGCGGCTCGCCTGAGTAGTAGTCGTAGTGGACCATCTGCGGGCTCTCAACCTCGTCGTCCAGACCGTCAGCCCACATGCTGTACAGGCCCGCCACCACTGCGCTCGGGGCCTCCACGGCGCGCGCAGCGTGGATCAGGCAGAGCCGACAGGCGCAGCCCCCACGGAAGTCAGCTCGAAGTGCACACCGTCCTCCATGTGATGGGCATCTGCCGTCGCATCGGCTCTCTGGCGTGGGGATCGGGTCCCAGACGGGGTCGTACTCCTCGGAGTCGTCCGCCTCGCAGACCGCGAGCTCACACACCGACAAGCCCGCGATGACGGTCACCTCAGGCCTGACGCCAAGAAAAAACAAAAAAAAACGAGAAGACAGCGTAATAAACCGCCTGCGCCTGAAAAACAAGTCAAGATAACACGAGGCTAAAGCACCAACAAAAAAAAAGTCGAAAAAAAAAAACATACAATAACAAAAAAAAAAAAAAATAAAAAAAAAAAAACAATAAAAAAAAAAAAAAAGAACAAAAAGAAAAAAAAAATAAAAAGAAAAGGGAAAAAAACGAGCGAAAAAGAAATAAATAAAAAAAAACAAAAAAAAAAAAAAAAAAAAAACAATCAAAATTAAAAAATAAAAAAATAAAAAAAGAAGCACAAACACACAACAGAAAAAAAAAAAGCCTGCAGCGAAAAAACCTGTGGCGAAAGAATAAGAAAGAGCGCGGCTCGAATATCCTCCCAGTGCTTGCCGCCCTGGTCCTCGGTCTCTACAGCCTCGACCTGGTGCTTGCGAGTCGTGTCGTCCTTGGTGTCCATCGGCGTGTCGGGGATGTTCCCGACAGAGCTCCTGGGATGTTGGTCTGACGTGCCCTCCTGCACCTGCGCTCCTGGCCTCGGCGTGCCCGGCGCTCGGCCCTCAGGCTGCGAGCGTTGACTTGGACCAGGCGCACTCTCAGGCACGGGCGTGCCAGGCGTCACTCCTGGCGGCGCTGGTGTCGCTGGCGAGGCTCCCTCAGTCTTGAGCCTCCGCTCGAGCTCCTCCTGGACGATGTGCTCGAACCTCTGCCTGCAAGCGTCGGAGTGCTGTCCTCGTCCTGTGGAGCATTTGAGGCACTCTGAAGTCGGTCCATGTCTGTCGATCATCCTCTCTGTGATGTAGAGGCCCTTGGGCCTCGCAATCTCCTTGGCCCTGGCTGGCGTGGGGTCCCAGGGCGTCACGCTGATCTGCCTCAGCAGGTCTTCGGACCAGCGGAACTCCTCGGGCATGCGACGCACCGTGCGCACCTTGAGGAGCCCGCGCTGCAAGTCCACGACTAGGTGCTGGTCGTCGAACTCCGACTTGCCTGCCCACACGCCTTTAGCAAAGCGGGCCTCGAACTTGCCCTGACCGCTGGCTACCCGCCCAGCGATCCTATACCAAACCTGCTCGCCGATCTCGGCGACTTCTCCATCGTACTCCTTGCCAAAGAGAAACTTGTAGGAGGACCCTCCGTGCTCCCGCGGCTGGAATCGTGTGATGTACCAGCCGATCGCGTTCGTCACGAAGGGTAGGATCGGGTGGTCGGCGTCGAGCGTGACTTCCAACCGCTTCTCCAGAGCGAACCTGAAGGTCCTCAAGAGGCCCGCTGCCAGAGAGTTGGCGCCTTCCACGCGCCCCATACTTTGATGAGAATGCGCGGCGGCTTTACGAACGATGGTGCCATGGCTCCGATGCTTCTTGACATCTTCGGCTATGGCTACGATAGCGGGTTCGCCATCAGTCAGTAGAACAACTGTGGTGTGACCCCACGAGTCGATCAGCTTTGCCACGTACAGAGTCTTGTATTGCCCAACCGTCTTGTTCGTCATCAGTGTGCCCATAGCATTCGACCTCCCATCGACGATGTTCAGCACAGAGATCATCGTGCGCCTCTCGTCCCTGGGGATGCGCTTGGCCTCGACGAGCTTCACAACGAAGCCGTGGAGCATCGGGTGCTTCTTCGCGATCTCGTCAGTAGCTGCGAAGAAGAAGTCCATCTCCACAATCAGCACCTGGTCCGCGTCGAGCTCAGAGCACCTGCTGCTTCGGATGCGGTCGCTCACGGGCTCGCCCCATCACACACTCGGGGCACCAGGGCCTGAAAGGCAGGTGGTGTGCCGCATGGGCACGCCTCTCCTGCGCCGTCGGCTGTCCTGGTCTCGTGAGCTCCTTCGCCTTCAGGGTGACGTTCTCCGAGGGGTCTGGTCCAAGCGCTCGAGGCAAAGCCGCAGACGAACTTGTAGGCACAGTCGTGGGTGCCAGCGTCTTGAGTGCTGCAGCCAAGATGCCCACGGACTCCTCAGACTCCTGCGGTCGGAGAGCGGCCATGACCTTGCTCTGCTCGGCGTTCTGGCCGTCCTTCAGCAGCTCGTCGTACTCCAAGTAGCAGGCCGAGCGCTCCTTCTTCAGCTTGATCACCTCGGCTCCGTCGGGCGGCAGCATCGGGGCATCCACGATCCAGTCTCCCATCGGCGAGTGCAAGACTGACTGGCCTCGCCTCGTGATGGCATCTGTGGAGAGGACGGGGTACTCGATGTCGGCTACCTCCAGACCCAGCTGCAGGACTGCATCTCCTCGTCGAATCTTGACGTCGGTACGGCCATGGTGAGGGACCTTGCTCCCGTCAATCGCATGCAGCTCGTGGATCTTCGACTTCTGGGTCGTGTAGCCTGCGTCGTACACCATCTTGCTGGGCATCGCCGAGATCTGCGCACCGCTGTCGATCATTATCGCGTCCTTCGGCTTGTGGCTGACCGCTGCGATGCTCACGTGCCTCTCCTCGGCCTCGATCGCCTCCAGCCCGAACACAAACTTGGGGGCGAGGGTGCTGGGCGTGGCCTCCGAGCTCGAGGTCAAAGCTCGCAGCCCGACAGGGATAGTGCTCGCGCTGCTCGCGGCACAAGATGGCCCTGTACCTGTCGCACCTGGGT
>CAUYUJ010003025.1:0-60752 GCA_963575745.1 Prorocentrum cordatum | reverse complement strand
CCCCCCCCCCCCCCCCCTCCCCCTCACGGATCGACCCTCGGCTCGGCCGACGACGGCTGAGCATGCTTCAGCTGCGCAGGACAAGACCACTGTCGCACGAAAGCTTAAATAGCTTGCACCGCTGTCACTAGGAGCGGAATAAGGGAGGGGAGAGGAAGAAAAAGGAAGAGGATAACCGACTCATTTAGATCAAATATGATCTCGGCGTCCACGGGCCCGGAAGGGTCGGCGGTGCGGCGCATGCCATTTAATATCATTTTTGCCGCCGCACCCCCCATCATCGCCCTCTTATTTCTCAGAGCAACGGGCGCAGCGCGGAAAATGCAGGAACCCCGCGCGCAGGCGCTGGAGAAGCGGGGGGGGGTGGCTGGAGGGGCGATTAACGGGCGCAGCCAAGCCGCGCCAGATCCTGGCCCAAGGGCAAGCCCACGGACGGCAGAGATGGGCCAGACAGGAGGAGGCAGACAGGAATGACATGGAGAGTGGGGAAGTGGCCGGGTAGCCTGGCGACACCTCGCCGACCCTGAAGCCGGCGGAAGGCAAACTTCAGCCGCCCCCGCGGGGCGCTGGGGACTGGCATGCGCAGGGCGCTTGGATGGGAGGTCGGACCGACCGAGCCAGGGCCGAGAGGGCCGTCCTGCAAGCGAAAGCCCAAATCGTAGCCATTCGGGGGCCGGAGCGACCGCCGCATCAGAGCCCGCGGTCGCCTAGGCAACGACAGCGCGCGCAAGAGAGGCGAGCAGGCCCGCCCGCATGGCCTCGCGCCCTGGATGCAGTGCAAGAATCCACCGCGTCCACAATGGCCCGCCACCAGCGGGCCCGCACTACACGCGCACACGCGCACCCATACTACACGCGCGCACTCCATGGCGCCTGCGGCGCGCAAAAACCGGCATGTATGCGCGCGAACCAGACCACGCAACGCGCATGCACATACCCGCGCGCACTGTTTTGGCGTCAGCGGCTCGGCAGAGGGACTGTGCTGGCGGATAGGCGCTGGTAGAGCATACGGTCGCGAATTAAACCGCGGTGCGCGGGTGGGACGGCGGAGCGCCCGGCGGCAGCGCGAGGGAGACGGAAGCCGGGCCCGCTGAGAGCAGGGCCAGGCGCGCGGCAGGGCGGCGCCGGGGAGGGGGGCCAGCAGCAGCGGGGCGGCTGCTGGGGGGGGGGGGGGGGGGCGCCGGCAAAGCGGGCTGCCAGGCAGCAGGCCGTGCCGGGGGGGCGGCGCCCAGAAAAGGCTGGCGGCGAAGGCGCCCGCGCAGCGCCAGGGGCCACCGGGTGCCAAGGTCACGCGTGACCCACGCGAGCAGCCAGCCCAGCGGCGACCAGTACTAGACCGCCTCAAGGTGAGGGGTCGGCCTGAATGCCACGCAAAGCGGAAGCGGGGGAGGAGGGGGGGGGGGGGGGGGTGCAACAACCAGCCCAGGCCGCGCCAGGGCGAGGCGGGGGCGCGGCCGGAAGGCCGCGAGGCGGTCCCGTCGCTGCTAAGCCAGGGCCGCGGGGGAGCGACACCAGTGCGCAAATGGCGAACGCAGGGCCCGGATCAAGGCGAAGGCGGGGCGGGGCGATCTGACGGTGGCTCGGCTGCCTGAATGGCCAGGTGGGCGTGGAAGCAGCAGCGCCCGACGCGCGGGGAGTCGCCGTCCGGCCACGCGGCGTCGCCCGGGCGGCTGCGGGCTGGTGCACTGGCAGAGCGCGGGCGGTGGCAGCGTGGCCACGCCCGGAGGGCGGGCGCGGGGCCGGAGAGCCAGCGGTGGAGCATGGGGGCGCAGGCGGCAAGACTAGCCCGGGCCCCGAGACGCCCGAGCACGCCAGAGGGCCGAGAATGGTGAGCCCGCCAAGCGGGCAGGGGCCGCGGGGGGTAGGCCGAGGGCACCGATGGCGCGAAGCCACCGGGAGCGGCGGCAGCGCGCAGCGCCGCCGAAGGTGGGGCGGAAGAAAATGGAAGGGCGGCGAGGCCTGTAGGCGGAGGAAACGGCGGAGGAAGGTAATTACGTGGCGTCGCGCTGGCTGGGGTCGCGGGCGCCGCCGCCGCGCTGCGCGCAAGACCTGCTCCAGGCCGCGCTGGGTTCGCCGCCTGCTTGCTGCGTCCTTCTGACCCTGGCCGCCAGGTCTCTCTCGGAGTTGAGGAAGTCGTGCAGGGCGCGTTCTGGGGCGTCATCAGGGGGCGCCGGCCCTTGGCCCTGCTTCCGGTCATCCGAAGTGGGCGAATCCCGGAGGGCGCGGGCATCCAGCAAAGCGGCCCAGATGCCTCTGACAAGGAGCGAGAGCTCCCGCCGTGCAGGCAGAAGCGCCTCGCGCGTCTGGGGACGACCCGGCGCTCTGGACAGTGCCGGAGCCGGTGCTCGCACAGGTGCCCCACGCGAGTCCATTGCGACTTGGGGCCGCGAGCTGAGAAAGGCCCCGCAGTAGCCTGGCTGGTGAGGCCAAGCTGCTTCGCAAAACAAATGCGCCCCTCTTGCGCCGCGGTTGCCGATGCGACGCAAGGGCGCAGGGGGCCGGTGGAAAGGAGCCCAACAGAGAGGGGGGCAGGATGACAAGAGCGAGCGGCAAGAACATGAAAGTTTCTGAGGCCGCGCGAGGGGGGTGCAGGGCGCGGGAGGCTCCGAGAGCGAACCGCCCCTGGCGCCCCCAGGGCGGTGGACGCCGCCCCCGAGATCGGGGGGCAGCGCGCGCACATTAAAAACTGGCATATACATGCAATGCAACGCTGCGATCGAAACAGGGGGCGGGCGCGGAAGGCGAGGGGCGTGGATCTTAACGCTGCAAAGCTCCCATTCCTCAGCGAGCCGAAACAATGAACTCCCTGGCAAAACCAACAAGCTGCCCCGCGCGAAACCTGAGGCCGCTAACATGGGCGCCACCCCCGCGAGGGGGGCCACAAGCCCAAGGAAGGCAGGGGACCGCGCCCGGACCCCGACGACGACGACGACGACGACGACGAGCCAGGCGACGACGACGATGGGGGGAGGGGGGCGAAGGAGAGGGGGGGGGGGGGAACGGAGATGATGATGATGATGATGACGCGCCTTGAAAGGTCGGTTCTCCCTAAACACAAACCTGAGAAGCCACCAATACGCCAAACGCGTACGGTAGAGAAAGAGGGAGGAGCGAGAGAGAAGGGGGAGAACAAAGAAGAATCCCAGCCCAAGATTGAAGCCCATGATATTGAACGCCATCAAGAGAGTAAACCAACTGTCCAATTCTGGCAGAAATTATGATTGAAACCCGTGATACCCAAATAAATCGTGAATGATTAAATCCCACCTTAAATTGAACCCAGGATACTGAATAAAACCCACCCACTCTGAGTAAAGGTGTGAGCAATGAGAAACGCAATACAAGGTGAAGAATAATGCTTGATTGTTCGAAATATCTTGAGTGACTTGAGTAGCTCCAGTAACTTGAGTAACTCGAATACCTTGCTTGACTTGCGCAAATCAGGAAGTGAGGTGAAGAGAACTTTCATTGAGTCCCTTGAAACCCAAAAGGTAAGTGATAACCCAATCCAATAAAAGTGATGAAAGAAGACTAGACATTGAACTGAATGTCCCAAACACGCAGTGACCCAGAAGATATGGAGGCATACAAAGTTATAACTGTAGTCGAGTGAGCCCAACTGTGAAGACCCACTCCAGGTGAACCAAGCCATGTGAGGTAATTGAATTCAAGCAAGTGCGACGCGTGATGCAGTGGGTGTTTATGGTTTGTATTTTGCCCACTATCGATGTTGAAGGACATGCAAGGGGATTGAGGTGAGACTAGGAGACCTCCAAAGGCCGCAGGCCCATGCACCGCAGACGCCAAGAGAAAAGGACTGAGAGATCCCCAGAATGGTGATCACGGATACTTCCAACGCCACTTTTCCACAAAGAAGTCTCCATCCCACCAATAGTCCGAAAGGTACCAAACCACTGGGTAAGGCCAGCCCGATTCGGGATCGAACCAGGTGTCATAGTACTCAGTGTACCAGACTTTGGTGTAGACCTTTTCTTCTTCGCAGTAGTTCCACATCCCACCTGAACCTTGAAACCACTTGAGACGCTTCCTGGATTCCAGCTTGGCTGGCAGGCATCGTTTGACCATCCCCTGACTTTTATATGGATGTTCCCAGCCGCTTCGTACAAGACTACCGCCAGGGTTTGAGGCGAAACGGCTACTGACCATCAGCCAATTCTTTCCAAGGAACTCTCCGAGCCCTTTCGTCGGGTCCTCTGGCGTTTACATACAGTCTGTTAAAGCCGCTGTCCCGGCACGCTTGGAAGAGCGGAACTTTGCACCAGTCATATGTAAGGTATGGACCACCTAGGTCCGAGGGAATAAGGAATCGCGCTGGCAACTTTACCGCCCTTTGGAATAGCAACGTGGAGCAGAAAGAGAATGCTTCAAGGTCTTGCTTGGATAAGAAGCAAATCTTGCGTTTAGACCTGCAAAGTTTCCCCTGAAAGTAGACGTGAGGGTCGGACGCCTTGGGAAGTAGCGTACCGAAATCTTGAGCCCGATACTGCAGGGGCGACAGGGGCAAGGGACGAGAGGGGGCCCAGCAGAGGCAGACCGAGGAGGGCGGGATTGTTGCGAAGCCACGGTGTCCCTACGATCACAGAGATCTGGCGGGTCCCAGATAGAATCGCATAAGTGACATCTCCTGGTGTCAGCCAATCCCGAAGGCGGGAGGCAGAGAAGGAGAGAGAACACAAAGTGGTCTTGAAACAGACCAAAAGTGAATTCCGCTGGGGAGTCAAAACCCCGCTCCATTAATATTGGAGCCTGTTCTCTGAGGCTGCCATCAGGTATGATACCCGAACCTCAGAGGATTTCGTCACATTAAATTTGTGTACTTGCATTCCGTGGAACATTGCCACGGCAAACTTCCTAGTGTGGGGAGCACATGGGCCGCGGAAGAGGCGACGGTCCTTCCCAGTCCGAGCGAACGACCCATGTTGATCAGCAAACATCAGAATAGACCGAATGGAGCCGATGATGGGAGAAATCCCCTCAATGATGTTCCAGAACCGATCAGGCTCCACATACCCCACTCCCAAGCCTAACTCCATCAAGTCTCCGATGAGCTCTAACCACCTGGAGGTGTCGGGCTCCCTGTTCCACCGCTCTCGGACCATCCTCTGTACATCGGTGACACGGCCCGCCACTGATCGAAGCTCCTCCATGGACTTGTACGAGGCACTGGTAGGTTGTCTCCTTTGAAGATACCTGGCCATTTGGCCCCAAATGTTCCACCATATAGTGTAGATGAAATTCCCAGGGTCTGACCATCGGTTGTCATAGAACACGGCGCCCTTGTATGACATTGTCTTGATCTGTACAAAAGACATAGAGCGTACTGCAATTCCCACGATTCCAATAAGGTCTTTGCAAGCCTTACTAGAGAAAAAGGCCTCAAAGAGATTCCATAGCTGTCTCAGAGGTATCTCGAATTCGCGTCCCTTCTCGTACATGTGAAGTGTGACACATCTTCGTGGGCAGTACGATCCTGAATTCGAGGGAACGATCTCGGAACTTTCGATTGCCAGTGCACGTGGGCAAACTGATGCCCATGCCTCAAAGATACAGCATTGGAGCGATTTTGAATTCCATGGCCTGACAACCCTCTGAGGGGCGAGCATGAGTGTGTTCCCAAAATTTGAGAAGAGGTCGGGGCGAGACGTGCAATGCTAATTGAACCAAAATGACTACAGAAAGCTGTCATGCCAAACAGGCCAACAGAAAGACAGGGGCCGAGAGATGGAGTGATGGAGAAAAGAGATGCACTTTATCAGTGAACGGACGGCAGTCAAAGTCCTGGCCAGCAAGGCGGAATTAACAATCCCAGGCCGAACCCATTTGTACTGAAGTGAAGAGGTAGACAGACCACCAAACTATCCCAAGAAAGAACTTGAAACGACGAGAGCTTGGACCAAGGGTGTACCACAACCCCACTGAGCCCCGTCAGTTGAATCGAGAAGAATAAGAAAAGATGCAATCCCAGTCTTTGCAAGATGACCTGTGGGCCACATGCCCCGAGAAACTCATGATCCCAAGCATTCCCATATTGAAACGAAAGCCCTAAACTTGGCAAAGTAAGGACATTTACGATCCCAGCTGACCCATTTTGGACTGAAATGACGAGTCAAACTAAGGAAAAGGCGGTTCCCAGTTGAGAAGGCCCATCAAGGCTGTGGACAAAGCAAGAAAGACTCCACTACTTTGGCCCTGACGGAAATTGAGAAGAACAGAACTTAATTCATGCCACAGATGAAGAATCTGACGTCCCCAATTGAACCAGATCTGAACCAAAAGGACACTGATGACCCAACGAGAAGAGGAGTTGGTTTGTATCTTCAGAGCTGCCTCGATCACATCAGGAAACGAGGTTTGCAGAGCAAGTGGCACCTAACAGTGGCACCGTATCCAGTCTCCACCGTTATAAGATCACCAACGTCTTCATACGAGTCCTTGACGTAGAGGAGTGCCACAATACAGCTTCCCGCGAAGATCTGAGATTTATCGTGTAGCCTCTCCTTCTTGGGACAGACCTCAGGGCCAATGAACGCTTCTTTGGTGTAAAACCTCGCGTTAAACAAGTGAATGTCCTTGGAGCGAAACGTGTTGAGCCCAAAGTGCCAGAGGATCTTCGTAACGTCCCTGGTGGTAAGATAGCCGTGCTCACCCAAAACTGGGATGCTTTCCGAAATCAGTGGACCTTGATTGTCGATGATGAAAGGAGTGAGCTCTCGAACAGTAATGATTTGGAAGTGCTCTCCGACCTTTGCCTTGACAGTGTTCAGGCCTGTGAGCTGAGGAACGAAAACCATAATATAGCGCCTTGAGCTGGTATGGTCAGTGCCGCCCTTTGGGGCGAAAATTGGGCATCCCGAATGATCATACTCCAACTGTGACTTCAGAATTGGAGGACCCAACTTGCTGATCCAGGGCTTCTTATCTTGTTCCCAGCTCTTCGGAACAGGCTGTGACTTTCGGTCAGGCGAGTCGACTTCTGCTTCAGAGCCAGAGGATGAACTCCTGGAGCCTGGAGAGTCCGAAGACGGCACTTCCCAAGTAGTGCCGCCCGCTGGTTTGACAGGTGTTTCCCCACGATAGTCCTGCGTCTCAGGCAGGATATCATCCGAATCGGGCTTTGACCCAGACCCGCCGCCCTGCGGTTGTTTCTTGAACCCAATTGAGTACTGCATCTTCCTAGCTATCGGCGAACGGCTCCGAGAGGCCGAATTTCCCCTGCGCACAGGTGCAGGAGGTGGGGTGGGGAGAATCCTTGCTTCGCGAGGGCCAGCGCTAGAGGATGCCTTGGCTTTGAGTTCCTGATTCTTGAACTCTACTGACCTCGCTTGATCCTCCTTCTTCTGTTCGAGCTTCTTCTGCAACTTGATTTTCTTATCGTTCGATGTGAGAATGGGTTTCGCTTCCATCTTGACCTGACGATTGCGAGCCCAACGATCTAAGGCGTGGCGGTCGAAGCCAAAGAAAAGAGGGATAGTTGGCTGAATCTGATTCCCAGTCCAATCCAGGTCCTGAGAGTAGAGGGAGTCCGTGGTGAAAGTAAGGAGCCCCAATGGGCGCAGTGCGATACCGAAGTGTGCCTGGATGCACCAGACCGAGCCGATGGCTACTGAAGGCGAAAGTGAAGCGGTTGCCGAACCCAATCGAGCATTTCTTTGGCGAGGCCAAGACGAAACTTTTTGTCCCTAGAACCCTGCGGAGAAAATAAGGTGGTCCAGGCATCCTTATCGTACCTGAAAACGTACCCCCTATGCGAGCGGGAGTGGGTACGGCTGCCACCAGAGTGGTCAAAGGAGCGATTCTGAGTAACCCAATGCTTGCAATATTGAAACAGCCTCGACGAAAAATCTTCTGGATGTCTTTGCATGTGTGAAACCCAACTGATGGCAGAGTCCAAATGGAAAATAGCCCAAGAAACTTCTTTGAACCCCTTGGTTTTACGATTTCTGCGTAAACTGAATTGTTCTGGAGATTCCCCTGGGAGCCTTTTGAGTTTTAACATGATCCTGATACATTGATTCTGTGCCTTGGTAATCAAGTCCGCCGTCGTCTTACAGGGTACCCAGGCAGCACCTCTGGATCGTATAATCCCTCCCGCCATGCAGTTCAGTTTAGAGAGACGTTTAGACATGGGGATATGCTCGTTAATCAAGAATTTACTGTTAGCCCAAAAGGCTTTGTTGATCTGCGAGATACCCCGCTTGACATCTTCGTGGCAGGAGCCAGTGGCAGTGAGAACAGGGCCAAGCACCTTGGCCTCCGGTACCACCGACCATGTTTTCCCGAAGGGGTCAGACCACTTGTATTCTTGAAAGTGGTAAGGATAAGCCGGAAGGATTTCTCGATCGTCTTTGAGCCTAAGCCGATGTTCATTCCATAGCTCCGACTCTACTAGGGCGGTCAGAGTTGCAAGATCCTGTTCCGAGGAAGCCACTATAAAAATGTTATCTGGCCAGCTGAGAAGAGCAATCCTGAAGTCAAATCCCAACTGCTCGCAGCGAATGGAGATTCCCAAAGAAGAATGTGTAATCTTCTCCAAAGTGGAGGCGAAGCAATCTTCCACAGAAGCGCGCGCCAGAATGCATGCTGTCCCAGCTCCCTGCATCAACCCACGGTCTCTTTGGATAATCCCAGTGTTTGAGTCCAGAAGAGAAATGGAAACTCGAGGGTTCCTGTGCAGCCTGATGCAGCCCACTGCTAAGAAAAAAGGGACTCCCCGTCCCAATAAGCTCCGTAAAACCATTCCATAACGAATCTGATCGTGGTGAGCTTTGATATCGGTAATCCCAACCATTCCTTTGTTGAAGTGATCTCGCCCATATTCTAAAATGTGGTAGACACTCGTGTGGAGCTCTTGTAATTGGCCACCTTTGCTTAGCCCAAAAATCAGGCCCTTGAGACCTTTGGAGTCAGTGTATGAATCCAGAACTGGAAGAATGGCCTTCGCCACATATGCGTGCCCAATCTTGGCAATAGCAGGCTGCGGAATAACAACTCTAGTTTGAGAAGGGGTTCCAAAACCCTTGATCTTGTTACCCAGGTGGCCCCCGAGTGTGACGTCGTTCCAGAATTCAGGGTCGCCTAAGCAGGCTTGTATACACCCCGTGAGCCTTTGGGACCAGCCCGAAACTTTTATGACAGCCGTGCAGGCAAACTCTGTGTCAATCTTTCGGGGGGCCTTGATGTCGTCCAACGCGTCCTCCAGCAAGGACGGGATGATGGGGTCGTCGTAGAAATTGAAAAAACCCAAGGCTCGAAGCCAGGCAGTGTCCTCCTGGCGCTCCGAGTCTGAGAGTCCCCACCTCTCTCTATATTCTTCCGCAACCAGTGTGGTACAGCGATCCACTTCAAAAATCTTGACTTGATCAACACAGAAACCCAAAATGGGAAGAAGAGACTTGCGTGAAGCCCAGACTCGTTTTCCTTGAGAGGCGTTGAGCGCAGCCTGAGCCAGTTCACGCTGAACTTTCGTTATCTTGAGTGCTTTCAAGAGGAGCTGACCCAAGGCGACCCTCGAAGCTTCGTTAAGTTCGGAGTTGAACCGTGTCCTGAGACTCTTGACCCAGAATGGCTCTTCAGCAAATCTCCTAAAGCTCCTAGGGAGGGCCTGAGTCGCTTCATACACCTGTCCCAACATGTTTCCCAGAAATCGAAGGAGAGAGTAAGGTCCCTGGGATCGTGATACCTTACCGCACATGAATCAGGCTGTTCTTCATCATTTAGACGAGTAAGTTCCGCTGATTCGGGAAAAAGACCCTGGGCGATCTTCCTGACCTCCAAAATGTTTGTAGGGGTCCAAAGGAGCGGCCTTCTCTTAAGGGCCCGCTGAGGAAAGGCCAGGATATCACATCCGATGAGGGCATGGTCCCCAGGGACGCCCGCCCAGCAGGCGAAGCAGTCAGAAGAAAGATCGCCCCTGGCGAGAGCGATGTGGTCGATCGTGCTGTTGGCTTGGGAGATCGCCTGTTCACCGTCGGGCTTCCTTGTGAATTGCATGGAAGTCTCCTGAAACCTGAGAGGGCACCAATGGAGGTCGAGGTAGGAGCAGGCTTCGCAGAACGACCGAAATTTTTGGTCTCCGTTGCCTTGATCTGCGTTCATGTCCCCCAACCAGGAGAGAGTGGACCCGACAGGGCGGGATCGACCGAGTTGGATGGCGCAGTTGAGAGAATCATGGAAAAATTCATGGGCAAGATGAGAGAAGAGAAAGGATCTGGCATGATGGTGGCATCCATCGAGACAGTCAGGACGAAGATCAACGCGGATGGATCTCCAATCGCAGACAATGTCTTTCACACGTTTTCTCAGAGATTTGTGCACAAGCACGCCCATGGCCCTACACCCAGGGCCAGGATGATGACGGTAGTAGGCGTGGCCGTTGAAAACGGGGCGAAGAAGCCCATCGTTTTGAAGGCAGCCTTTGAAATCCGCCTCTAAGATACAAATTAAGCCCCAGCACTTCAGCTCGAGCAGATCTAGGTTGGCTTGCATTAGGGTCTCGTCTGCCCACTTGCCTTGCACGTTGAGTGCACAAACAAGGCCCCTCACATAGGCGTCTCAAAGAGAGAGTGCCTCGTCAATGGTGTCTTTCAGCGTCTTGCGGAGCGCTTCGTCGGGGATTTCCTTAAAAGACTCGTGCCACAGAAATTCCCCATCCTTGATAACACCAATCTGATGATCTAAGACAAAAAATTTTCGGGTCCGTGTGCAAATCACGCAACTGTCTTCTGAACGATCTCTCATTGCCTTTTCCAGTGCACTAGAAATTGTCTTGAATAATTTTGCTGGGCCCCGCTCCTCCTTGGTACTGATTTGTCCACACCAGATCAAATTTTCTAAGTACCCAGGAATCTTGAGATCACGGATCGTGGCTGCCGCTTGAAGTCCCACCGATACCGAACTCCACTTGATCTCAACGCAGCTCCCATATCCAAAAGGAGCAACAATATGCGTGGGCTGGGGAACATCTGCTCGGCGCAAGACCGCTCGCGCCTTTTCCAGAGCGTCCTGCTTTTTGAGATTCCAACCCAAGTTAGTGAGAATGAAGATGTCTCTGTCTGCTCTTGGGGTGCTGGCCCAAGGCGGACCCTTTTTCCTGGATGGACCCTGGCTTGACTGGCTCTCCAGTTGTTTTGCCGCCATTTCAGCACGCAGAGCCTTCTGCTCTAGTTCGACCGCCAGAATCCTTTCGTTGAAGGCTTTCTGCACCTCCGTCTCACCTGCCTCGAGGTTGGCAAGCTTCACCTCATGATCGTTGATCAGGGTAACAGCAACCGAGAATTCCTGAGCCAAGGCCTTTTGGGTTCCCAGAACATCAAGTTGTAGTGAGTCGATACGATCCTTAATGGGAGCGATCTTTTTGTCGAGGAGCGACTCGAGTTGCACCAAAAAGCCGTCTGTCCCTGTGGCAGTTGGGACAACCCCTGGAGAACTTGTCCCATTCTCTCCCAGGCCCGTACCTTTCGCTGAGCCCTTGGCGGCCAAAGTTCTCATAGCTTTCGAGGCTTCTTGCTGGTTTTCTTTATCTTCATCTGCCGTCCGGGCGTCGTCTCTCAATCTTTTCTGCTTGTCGATATCTAAAGACAAAAGCTTTTGCATGGTTTCCCCAATCTGCAAGGGCGGCATGGCTAAAATGTGTACTTATATTCCAGTTATCCCAACTTCAATATGGAATGAGTCGCCAAGTTGACACAACCCAACAAATTCGCGAATTTCCACCAATGAGAATAAAATCCCACTGCTAAATCCCACTGATTGAACCCAAATTGAACCAATCTCGCTGACCTCAACGAAGGCGAAGGCAGCAATGGCGGCCGCGCCCCCCCCGCGGCCAACCCCCCGGCAGAGCCTTGAGCCGAGCCTTGAGCCGAGCCTTGAGCCGAGCCTTGAGCCTTGAGCGACTTGAGCCAAAATGGCTACGGGGGTAGAGAAGCGGCCCCCCGCCCCCGCGGGTGCGGGGCCCCCGGGGGGAGGCGGTGGGCGGGAAAATCCCGCCCCCTCCGCCGGGCAATCCTGCCTGCGCGAACAACATCCTGGGCCCGGCCTCGCAACGTTTCACGTCGAACTCATGAATGTCAGAGTCGCGCTGCTATTCCACTTTGTGTTGCTGGACAAACTGCCACTGGTGGGTCGTGCTGCTCACCGCCGTGCTGCGGCCCGGGCTGCATGGTCCACACCTGGATGCCAGGGCCCTGCTGCTGTTCCCCAGTGCGCTGCAGGCGTGCTGCTGGTCGTCGCGCTACTGCGCACCAGTGCTGCTGGGCATCAGGCTGCTTGTCGCCGTCGTACTTGTCGGTGATGGCGTCGGTGCTGGCGCAGGCGTCGAGGTTGGTGCCGGCGTCGGTGCTGACATCAGTACTGGCGTGGGCACTGGCGTTGGTGCTGGGCGCAGGCGCCGGCGTACGCGCTGGCGTCAGTGCTGGCGTCGGCGCTGGTGTAGGCGCTGGCGTCGGTGCTGGCGCAATCGCAGGCGTTCATGCTGGCGGTGGCGCTGGCGTCGGCACTGGCGCAGGCGCTGGCGATTGTGCTGATGTCGATGCTGGCGTTGAAGCCAGCGAAGACGCCGGCGTTGGTGCTAGCGCTGTTGCGCGTGAGCTCCGTCTCCGTGACATGTTGATGTATTTTTGTTGAGGGGGCAGGATTTGTCCCCCGAGCTCCGGCCGTCTAGCTGCGGCCCAATGTCGGCCCGACCTGCGCGCTGTGATTCATTTTCTCCGTGGGCATGCCTCTGGCCCTCCTCATGGTGCCGCTGTCTGGCGTCAGCCGCGTCAGAGCTGCGGGCGTCTCCACCGGCCTCAGGTAACAGAGGTAAGCCACAGCCGATGGGAGTGTCATTGAAGAGCCAGTACATACCGCTTGTAGTCATGCTGCGACATAGCCCAAATGAGGATATCAACACGCATCCAGACGCTGAAACCCTCCAAAGTAGCTCCGGCTTGGCACTGGAAGTCATGCATCCAGGGGCAAACGAAGGACACGAACGCAGGATTGGAGACGGCTGCATTCGTGTCATCGATGCCGGTGCATGGGGTCTTGGTGGTTTTTCTTTTTCCTGTGGACGTCATGAGACAACTGGAATCACTGTACAGATTCACCCATTTGAACGCGTGGCCATCAGGTCCAAGGGCATGGATGACAGTGAGTCCGAAGTCTTCCTGGAACAAGGGAGCCCACCCCTCATCACTGAATGTGCACTTCAGGTAACGACCGTCAGCAAGCGCTGACCATCGTGGCTGGGTGGCATGCTCTTCAGTGGTGAACACGTTGTCACGATTGAAACCACCTGCACTGCGATTCGCAGGGATATCACGGGGGTGATTTTTATTCGGCTCCCATGGGGTCCAGCTGCGGTCATAAGGGATCAAGAAGTGAGTGGGCAGCAGCGAAAGGTCGTCGTCTGCGGGCGTTGCCGCCGACGCAGGCAGAGAAGCATTGCCGCCAACGCCGCCACGGTCAGTCACCCACGAGGACGTTTTGATCTCGTAGTTGTGGAAGGCGGACAGCGCATGAAAGACACGGCAGCATGCGCGCTGCAGTGACTCGGCAATCTCGCCGATTTGACCTGCCATGTCCGAGGCGCGCGGGGCTGCCAGCGGTGCCGATGGCCGCTTGACGTTCCCGCGAGGCGGCTGTGAGAAATTGCGCGCAACCAGACCATGGTCGCCAACGAGCGGCGGCATGGGATTATCTGCAGACAGACGCACAACACCATCGATGGACACGCCTGCCGTTTGGCCGATCAACGCGCTGCCAACCTTGTCCCAGGGCATCCGCAAGACCTTCATATGCTGCCGGCGACGCGCGCACAAACGTCCCGAGCGGGACATTTGGCGCCGTCAGACCCGGTCGCAGGTGCGTTAGTCCAGAGGAAGTCTGGGCGCTGGCGCAACGTGTTGTCGATGGCCGAAGTCCTTTAGATATCATCCCAGGGCCGCCACCCAGACAAACAAGAATGCCATGCTGGGCGCCGCAGTGGAAGGATTGGGATGCGGAGGCTGCTGACCATGCAACAACGCAGAGGTCTCCTGCGCCGCCTGAGCGGACGTGGTGACGAGACCCCGCTTGCTGGGGCGCCACCACCATGTGCAGGAGAGAACTCATTGAGGGCTCTTCCGAAGAGCGGCGACGAGCGAGCTGGGACACGCGCGCGGGCCCGCTGCGGACGTCGCCATCGGCGCATGCGGGGGACAGACCTCCGAGCTGCATTCCGCGCAGATTGTTCGGAGCGGTCGCCATTCTGGGCCGAGGCTGGACGGCTAATGGACCTCTGTCACCAAAAGATGGGGGGAGAGGTGCGCGCGATCGCCTGCGATCCGGAAAACGGCCGCGGATGCGCGGCATGCGAGGCGCGCAACGGGCAAGGCACATGCGCGTGCGAAGGACGGTCGAGACAGAGACACCGTTGGCCCCAAGAGCCGCCAAGTGGCTGGCGTCTTTGCCGATAACCGGCGTCTTCGCTGTATTCGCAGCGGCGGGGGAATCAGTAACAGCTCTGATAACTCTTGCAGAAGGTGGGCCTTTTTTGGCTCGACTTTGTTGGTCATCGCGTCGGCAGCCTGTTTTTTTGTTCTCACGTATGTTAACTGTATGTGTTCCTGCTGACATGTCTCCATAATCCAATCGATGTTGAAGCGGTGTGTACGATGTAGATGGTGGGGTGCTGGTGTTCGTCCTTTGTGGGCGATCGTAGTCGCGGCCTCGCTGTCCTCCGCCGCAATAAGATGGGCCATCGGAGGTGGTGTCGGAGTGGTCGGGGGGCGAGTAACATGAAGCACGATGTCATCGTGCATGATGTGGTGGGATGATGTGGGTGATGGTGGTGTAGCTCTCGTCGATGCCTTGGCGCGGGGAGAAGAAGCTCGCGTGGGCGGGGCCCGTCGTGGTGATGTTTTGTGACGCTTCTTCTTGCCGGCCAGTGATGCGCCGCCGTTTGCGCTGCGCGCCGCGGCCTCCCATAATGACAGGAGAGACAAGCCCTCTGTACGTAGAGCTGCGTCAAGTGCCTCTTCGACTCCGCGGAAGAGCGCAGTGCCGCAGTCTGCTTTTTGCGCACAGACTTCAATGGGAAAAACGTGCTCGGCCCCACCAGCGCGACACAGACGCCAGCGGTTGACTTCGACGTGTTGACGCAATCCGCAAACGAGGCATCAGTGAAGAGCACGATCGAGATTCGATCCAAACTATTACCAATCCATACGTGCAGGCAGTGTAAACGCGTTGGCTTCAAGTAGCATACCAAGGAATGTAGTCGCCTATCGCAAGCGTAATTCCACTTCGTGATCTCCCGTGCAAGCATGCAGACAGGGCGTGCAATATCCAATCGGCAGCACCCGGCAAGGTACAACATCTGCATTAGAACATTGGCGGCGTCCGGTCCGAGGACGTCCGCGTCCTCGTGATCCCTGTCAGTGAACGAAGTATCTTCAGTACCAGGGGCGTCGGCATGCGGGAGATCGCGGTAGGCGATGCCTGTGGCGTCGCTCGTGGGTTTTTCAACCGACGCACAAGATCTAGACGCGGTTTGCCAACCGGCGCATGAGATCGAGGCTTGGTTGCGCGAGGCTTGGGCGATGACGACCTTTTTCGTCGCGATCCGGGCATCCCGAGCAACTGGGAAACCCATTCCAAATATCTTTCGATGTGCTGGTCAGTACAGGCAAGCATGTCGTGTCTAATCCCACGTACGTTGGACGTCGAAGTGTGATGTTTGTGTTCATGCTCTGGGAGCATGGGTCGGATCGCATGCGTGCGTTTGTCGAAGGCGTCCTGCGGCACCTGCCATGAATCCTGGCCACGTCCCGGGTAATGGTCACACTGTGTGGGTGGGTCAAGATCGATGCCACTCTGTCGTATGAGAACCCATCCCAATTTGAGGTTGGCCGCGGGTCCTGCCACTTTGAAGTCGTCAACATATACAGACAGGATGAGATTCAGCTTGTCGCGTTTCCATGCAAATTCCCAGCCGGGAATGGGGCTGAACCCCACCGACTCAAGACTCGCACGGCAATGGCGCCCCCAGAAGACAACCGCCAGTGGATGGACGCGGAGAGCAAGTCGTAATCGGCATACCGGATTCTTGCATTTCGCCAAAGAAAAGATTTGTCGCCACTTAGTTAAAGCAATCCATGATCTACTGGGTCAATGCGGCCGCCTCCCTAGAGCAAGGCCTGAGTGTATGCCCCTAGGGCATCACCCTGTTCACCGCCATTGCCGGGCAACAGAGCTGTGGCATCGCATAGCTTGGAGGCCTCGATGTAGGAGGCGCTGGAAGCGGCGTCGGCGAACACAGCGGCCAAGCCGCTCTCGTCTCATGTTGTCGCCGTGTACCACAACGCGTCCCCTGTACTTCTGTAGTTCGGGAGGTAACCCAGCATGTTTCACAAATAGAAGCTCCAGGATGTTGGCGAAGTGAACCTTTTTGGGATCCTTATGGGCGTTTCGTACAACCTCGTCACGTTCCATGACCGCGTCGAGTATCCACATTTGCTTCTTTTCCAGGTCGTTCGTATTCTTGACGAATGCACATTCTCGTCTCGGATGACGGTGTTGTTGTGTAGGTCGTAAGTAATACGTCGTTCCACAGTGGTCCATGGTGGTCCGTCGCCGCTGGTAGTCTGGAAATGGTGGGCGTTCTTGTCGGTTCGTGTCCAGACGCGACGGGCGGAGTCGTGGCGCGTCTTCCGCGCGCGAAGCACATCTTTGGCGAACTCCTAAGACATGCTATTCCATAGTTCTGGTAATGCTATTACATAATTCTGGTAATACGTGGTCTGGTCGGGAGTGGCCTGGGCGCAGGTCTGGCGGCAGTGGATGTTGATCTTGCCGTCGGTCGTGATATAACGGCAGCTTGTGGAAGCGCACGATGCTGGTCCAAGGTTCACTGAGGTGGCGGTGGTCGTTGTCGCTGCCGTCCCATGCGTCGCGGAAGTATTTCTCACCCTCAATAGTTGACGCAGTCTCGAAGTTACGGAGAGCGTCAATCTTATCTACTGGGACTGGAATACCAATCACACCGTCTGTGGGCGAAACAAATGTGTCCATGGTGTCCGGATGTGGCGTAGCATAGCCTCGCCGCGTTGTTCCCAATAGTCGGGCTCGGGAGCCGGAGCCGTGGGCTCATGTGCCTCGGGAGGCTGTGCTCTGGGGCTGGAAACCTCGGGTGGTTCTGGTTCGGGTGGTTTGGAAATACTGTGCTCATCTCACTTTTCTGGGTAAAACAGAAGGGTCGTCCTGCGCAGGTACTCCCAGGGGTCCGGATGTTTGGAACGGTTTTAATTCGTGCTTTTCTGGATTGTGATGTCGAAGGAGACCTTCTCGGACAAGAAAAACGAGTCTTCCGTCGGGAATCAATGTTCCTGACGCGATGTACATGGCAATGTTCTCCATCGGGATTCTTAGCGTACGTGGCCGTGTCGATGACGAGGTAGTCGCTGGACCTGCGCCCACCGGAGTGGAGGTGATAAGCCATGGGCAAACCATCTCGCGTTGTCTCGTCAAACTTCGCCGCGGACCTGTTGATGTCCGGGTTCAAACATTTCCAGAATATGCGACTGCCAAGAGGAACAACGTGCCCCTTGAAGGATTGAGGGCGGGGGATTCTAGGGCGGCGGTCGTCGCCCTGCCTGCAGATTCAGCCACCCGAGAACGGGGGATTCTCAAGTAGCGGTCTGGAGGCCAACGCGCGGCGCGCTTGATTGGTTGAATCACATTGGGGGGGGGGGGCACTGATTGTTTCAATCACCGTCAGCATCCCAGCCCGAATGCGATTAACAAATTATCCCGGCAAAGCAACCTAACAACGATGTGTAGGAGCATATCTGGAAGCATTCCCCTTAAGATTCACATGAGAATGCAGTTGTAGAATTCTGCTGTTCTCGCAGTCGCAGTCGCATTCGCGATGAAAGTCGCAGTGGCAACGGCAGTCGCAGTCACAGCCTCAGCCTCAGCCTGCCTCAGCCTCAGCCTCAGCCTGCCTCAGCCTCAGCCTCAGCCTGCTTCAGCCTCAGCCTCAGTCTGCCTTCAGCCTCGGCCTCAGCCTCAGCCTGCCTCAGCCTCAGCCTGCATCAGCCTCAGCCTCAGCCTCAGCCTGCCTCAGCATCAGCCTGCCTCAGCCTCAGCCTCAGCCTGCCTCAGCCTCAGCCTCAGCCTGCTTCAGCCTCAGCCTCAGTCTGCCTTCAGCCTCGGCCTCAGCCTCAGCCTGCCTCAGCCTCAGCCTGCATCAGCCTCAGCCTCAGCCTGCCTCAGCCTCAGCCTGCCTCAGCCTCAGCCTGCAGCAGCTCAGCCTCGGCCTCAGCCTGCCTCAGCCTCAGCCTGCCTCAGCCTCAGCGCCTCAGCCTCAGCCTGCAGCCTCGGCCTCAGCCTCAGCCTGCCTCAGCCTCAGCCTGCATCAGCCTCAGCCTCAGCCTCAGCCTGCCTCAGCATCAGCCTGCTTCAGCCTCAGCCTCAGCCTGCCTCAGCCTCAGCCTCAGCCTGCTTCAGCCTCAGCCTCAGTCTGCCTTCAGCCTCGGCCTCAGCCTCAGCCTGCCTCAGCCTCAGCCTGCCTCAGCCTCAGCATCAGCCTGCCTCAGCATTCAAAATGTGGCCCGGGAATGGAGTTCTGGGAACTCGAAGAACACGAAGTGGCCTACAGTTGGCTCCGGGCATTCAAAATCATGCCCAGGAATGGAGTTCTGGGAATCTCCTACAGTTGGCTCCGGGCATTCAAAATGAATGGAGTTCTGGGAACTCGAAGAGCACGAAGTGGCCTACAGTTGGCTCCGGGCATTCAAAATGTGGCCCGGGAATGGAGTTCTGGGAACTCGAAGACACGAAGTGGCCTACAGTTGGCTCCGGGCATTCAAAATGTGGCCCGGGAATGGAGTTCTGGGAACTCGAAGAGCACGAAGTGGCCTACAGTTGGCTCCGGGCATTCAAAATGTGGCCCGGGAATGGAGTTCTGGGAACTCGAAGAGCACGAAGTGGCCTACAGTTGGCTCCGGGCATCCAAAATGTGGCCCGGGAATGGAGTTCTGGGAAGTCGAAGAGCACGAAGTGGCCTACAGTTGGCTCCGGGCATTCAAAATGTGGCCCGGGAATAGAGTTCTGGGAGGTCGAAGAGCACGAAGTGTGTGACTGTTGTTTAAACGAGCCCGGTTCTCGCCTGTCCGGCTCCCGCCCAGACCCCCCTGGGGAGTCATCAGATGCTCTCTTTTGACCCCATTAGAAACCTATCAGTCTTCGCTGTTAGGCAACAATCGCATCGAGGGGCGCTGATTGTTTCAATCGCATTCAGGGCCAGGGCTCCGAGGCCCCGGGAGGGGGGGGGGGGCAAAGAAAAAAACGCAAGACCACCCCGCCCGACTGTTTTTTCTGGTTCGCCCCTCCCCCCCCCACCCCACCCCCCGCGCGCAGAGGAAAAGCCTCGGGGCCATGGCCCTGAACGCGATTGAAACAATCAGTGCCCCTCAGTGTGATTGCTTTAATCAATTGCCCTGAATCACACTGAGGGTTACTGATTGTTTCAATCACATTCAGGGCCAGGGCGCCGAGGCCTGGGAGAGGGAGGGGGGGGGCAAAACAAAAGAAACAAACAACGCCAGATCACCCCGCCCGACTTGTTCCCCCCCCCTGAGAAAAAAAGCCTCAGGGCCCTGGGGCGATTGTGATTCAAACAATCAGTGCCCCTCAATGCGATTGTTTTAATATATTGCAAAGCAATCCTCCTCCCCCAAACTCTGATGATGGATGGGAGGGGATATATTTCTTGAGCCAAAATATGGCGACGGTGCAAGAACTCATTCTCTGTCTTCAGCCTGGCCCTGGGAATACCTGCTGGGGTACCCTCTGAATTGTAACATATCCGAACACCTCTCCTCAGGCTTGGAGCGGTGAAGGGCCGAAAAGCTGCATCGCTACTTCCAGTCTCGGTGATCACTCCGAGATCTTCCGCAACGGCGTGCAAGCCGTCTCCAACAGCACCAAATGACTCTCCAGCACCTGCTTCGTGAGCAGGAGGCGTGGCTGCACAGAACAACTCAGACCAGCCTTGGAAAGAAGGGCACGAACGCGCTCTAGGCGCTCTGCCTGCTCCACAGTAGGGCTCGCGCCAGCCGAGATGATCATCTCAATCAGGCGCTCCTTCCTCACGTAGCCCACCCCAAGGCCGATCTTGTTCGCGCGAGCCGTAGCCCGTAAGTCAGGCACTGTCAGCCTTGAAAGAACTAGCTGCACTCTCGCATCTCCGTCGCTGGCGGTCTGCTCAGGAGCTGCACTGTCATCAATCAGCGTCTCTGGACGCTCGTAGCAAACCGCGGTGGAGCACACTCGGGCTCCAGCACAACAGCCTACTAGAAAAGAGAGCAGCGCTATGCTCAGAGCCATCACGATCAGTAGCCAGGGCGCGCCTTTGGCGCCCGCCTCCGTCTCCTGGCCGCGCGCCGTCGGTAGCAGCGCGCTCGCCACCACTGCTCCGAGCGGCACGAGCCGCAGGTTCATGGTCGCCATGTGCTTGTACAAGGTCTCGGATTCCACGTACTTCGTGAGGATGTCCGCGACCATCTCAGTGGTCGCTTCTTTGATCAACTCTAGCTGTCGCAGTCGGACGCGGTCCTGTAGCCAGAGGTACCGCAGTTCGAGATGGCGCACCTTTCCCACGCCGTGGCGTTGGCAGATCCCTCTGCCTGCAGCACTGTCGCTGGCCACGACTAGGCGCACGGTGACGCCCACCTCTCCGAGGAAGTGCTTCGCCTGCAAGCCCCGTGCGGCACCACTGCCGATGGCGTAGAACTCAGACTCCCCCGACGACAACGCCTGCGTAGCCTGGCTGACTGCGAACGCCTCGACCGTGTGGCCTCCGAAACGAACAACTCCTCCAGAGGTCGACGTCCTGAATAGGCTAGTCGTAGACGCCCAGTCGGCATCCGCGTCCACGCGCAGAACCTCTGGCAAGTCCTGGAGCTCATAGCACCACAGCAGCCTCGGTGCGCCCTCGTAGTACCTGCACAGGCGGTGCAGGCGTGCGTTCATCAGGACGTTTGGCTTACTGACGCGCTGCATAATCGTCTTGGAGCTGAACATAGCGTCAGGCCTGTCGCTCGAGACATACAGGCTCAGTCCCGCCGCTGACGAGGTCGACTTGGCCTCGGCCACGGGCAGTGGGTCCAGGGCATTCCTCATGCCTGCCCCCGTAGCCTTTGTTCCAGGGGTAGGCGCAGCCTTGGAGCCCGACTTGTGGCCCCAGCGGATGAGCTCCTCCACGTGCTTCGGATCAGCGCCCCAATAGAAGCCTGGCATCCTGGTCTCGGGCAGCTCGCTCGTGTAGCCCACTATGCGCTTCAAGTAGTTCAGCTCACCTGGGTAACCTGGGCCTATGCTCTCGGATTCGGTGACCTCGAAGTTCGCCTCCAGGAAGTTGCCAATGGCGTCAAGGGTGTCGCGGTGGCCCTCCGCCAGGAAGTCATCGCCGTGGCAGCGCATCGTGGCGTCCATGCCGTCACCCACTAGGTTCTCGAAGTGGTAGGTGCCAGCTGTGCCCTTCAGCGGTTTGCCTCCCGCGTCGTCGATCGCTGCCTTGCTCGTCTCGCCCCAGAGCTGCGAGGCCTTCCTCGCCCCGTTCATCGCCTTGTGCAGGACCCAGCAGAAGCCTTTAGGACACAGCTCCCAGCCTGGATGCACGTAGACCAGCTCGTCCAAGTCCGCATTGAAGAACGCCTTGCGGACATCCCAGACACGCAGCAGGCGGCGGCGCACGCCGTCAGCGTCGGACTTGGACGCTGCGAGGGAAATGATCAGCCTGATGACCATCAGCGGCGGCGTGCCCTGGTGGTTGTCCTCGCGGTGCTTGTCGTTCACCTCGGTCGCGACGAACCTCCAGCGCACCCTGTCGCCCTTCATGTGGGCGGTCGGGAAGCCCCTGACGTGCTTCCCACCTGGCTGGCACTGAGATGGGGATCTCCGAGTAGACACCGTACTCCCGCATCGCCTCCAGCTCGTCGCGCCTGCCCTCCTGGTAGAGCTCCTCGTCCAGCGGCTCGCCTGAGTAGTAGTCGTAGTGGACCATCTGCGGGCTCTCAACCTCGTCGTCCAGACCGTCAGCCCACATGCTGTACAGGCCCGCCACCACTGCGCTCGGGGCCTCCACGGCGCGCGCAGCGTGGATCAGGCAGAGCCGACAGGCGCAGCCCCCACGGTGGTCAGCTCTAAGCGCACACCGTCCTCCATGTGATGGGCATCTGCCGTCGCATCGGCTCTCTGGCGTGGGGATCGGGTCCCAGACGGGGTCGTACTCCTCGGAGTCGTCCGCCTCGCAGACCGCGAGCTCACACACCGACAAGCCCGCGATGACGGTCACCTCAGGCCTGACGCCAAGAAGCTCGATCCTCTGTCGCTTGCCGCCCTGGTCCTCGGTCTCTACAGCCTCGACCTGGTGCTTGCGAGTCGTGTCGTCCTTGGTGTCCATCGGCGTGTCGGGGATGTTCCCGACAGAGCTCCTGGGATGTTGGTCTGACGTGCCCTCCTGCACCTGCGCTCCTGGCCTCGGCGTGCCCGGCGCTCGGCCCTCAGGCTGCGAGCGTTGACTTGGACCAGGCGCACTCTCAGGCACGGGCGTGCCAGGCGTCACTCCTGGCGGCGCTGGTGTCGCTGGCGAGGCTCCCTCAGTCTTGAGCCTCCGCTCGAGCTCCTCCTGGACGATGTGCTCGAACCTCTGCCTGCAAGCGTCGGAGTGCTGTCCTCGTCCTGTGGAGCATTTGAGGCACTCTGAAGTCGGTCCATGTCTGTCGATCATCCTCTCTGTGATGTAGAGGCCCTTGGGCCTCGCAATCTCCTTGGCCCTGGCTGGCGTGGGGTCCCAGGGCGTCACGCTGATCTGCCTCAGCAGGTCTTCGGACCAGCGGAACTCCTCGGGCATGCGACGCACCGTGCGCACCTTGAGGAGCCCGCGCTGCAAGTCCACGACTAGGTGCTGGTCGTCGAACTCCGACTTGCCTGCCCACACGCCTTTAGCAAAGCGGGCCTCGAACTTGCCCTGACCGCTGGCTACCCGCCCAGCGATCCTATACCAAACCTGCTCGCCGATCTCGGCGACTTCTCCATCGTACTCCTTGCCAAAGAGAAACTTGTAGGAGGACCCTCCGTGCTCCCGCGGCTGGAATCGTGTGATGTACCAGCCGATCGCGTTCGTCACGAAGGGTAGGATCGGGTGGTCGGCGTCGAGCGTGACTTCCAACCGCTTCTCCAGAGCGAACCTGAAGGTCCTCAAGAGGCCCGCTGCCAGAGAGTTGGCGCCTTCCACGCGCCCCATACTTTGATGAGAATGCGCGGCGGCTTTACGAACGATGGTGCCATGGCTCCGATGCTTCTTGACATCTTCGGCTATGGCTACGATAGCGGGTTCGCCATCAGTCAGTAGAACAACTGTGGTGTGACCCCACGAGTCGATCAGCTTTGCCACGTACAGAGTCTTGTATTGCCCAACCGTCTTGTTCGTCATCAGTGTGCCCATAGCATTCGACCTCCCATCGACGATGTTCAGCACAGAGATCATCGTGCGCCTCTCGTCCCTGGGGATGCGCTTGGCCTCGACGAGCTTCACAACGAAGCCGTGGAGCATCGGGTGCTTCTTCGCGATCTCGTCAGTAGCTGCGAAGAAGAAGTCCATCTCCACAATCAGCACCTGGTCCGCGTCGAGCTCAGAGCACCTGCTGCTTCGGATGCGGTCGCTCACGGGCTCGCCCCATCACACACTCGGGGCACCAGGGCCTGAAAGGCAGGTGGTGTGCCGCATGGGCACGCCTCTCCTGCGCCGTCGGCTGTCCTGGTCTCGTGAGCTCCTTCGCCTTCAGGGTGACGTTCTCCGAGGGGTCTGGTCCAAGCGCTCGAGGCAAAGCCGCAGACGAACTTGTAGGCACAGTCGTGGGTGCCAGCGTCTTGAGTGCTGCAGCCAAGATGCCCACGGACTCCTCAGACTCCTGCGGTCGGAGAGCGGCCATGACCTTGCTCTGCTCGGCGTTCTGGCCGTCCTTCAGCAGCTCGTCGTACTCCAAGTAGCAGGCCGAGCGCTCCTTCTTCAGCTTGATCACCTCGGCTCCGTCGGGCGGCAGCATCGGGGCATCCACGATCCAGTCTCCCATCGGCGAGTGCAAGACTGACTGGCCTCGCCTCGTGATGGCATCTGTGGAGAGGACGGGGTACTCGATGTCGGCTACCTCCAGACCCAGCTGCAGGACTGCATCTCCTCGTCGAATCTTGACGTCGGTACGGCCATGGTGAGGGACCTTGCTCCCGTCAATCGCATGCAGCTCGTGGATCTTCGACTTCTGGGTCGTGTAGCCTGCGTCGTACACCATCTTGCTGGGCATCGCCGAGATCTGCGCACCGCTGTCGATCATTATCGCGTCCTTCGGCTTGTGGCTGACCGCTGCGATGCTCACGTGCCTCTCCTCGGCCTCGATCGCCTCCAGCCCGAACACAAACTTGGGGGCGAGGGTGCTGGGCGTGGCCTCCGAGCTCGAGGTCAAAGCTCGCAGCCCGACAGGGATAGTGCTCGCGCTGCTCGCGGCACAAGATGGCCCTGTACCTGTCGCACCTGGGTTCGTTGGTGGCGACGGCGACAGAGTCCCTGTACTCGGTAGTGACGGCGCTGTGCCAGCAGACAAGGCTCCAGCCTTAGCCTGAGCTCTCCGCTGCTTCTGGCGATCCTTCTTGTCATGCTTGGCTTTCGTCGCGGCCTCCTCTGCATCCCGTCGGCGATCATCAGCAGCCTTCTTGCGGCACTCAGAGCGGACGTGGTTCGGCTTCTCGCAGTAACTGCACCACTTCTCGGAGGACTGGGAGTCGTAGCCCTTGCCCTTCTTGCTCTTGCCGTCCTTGCCGCCCTTCGCCTTGCCGCCCTTCGACCTGCCGCCCTTGAGCGCACCGATGTCCATGGCGTCGTCGTTCACGCTCCTCTGGGCTGCAAGGGCATTCACCACCTCCGCTCGCATATCGGCGTAGGTGGGCAAGCTACGAAGGTTGCGGAACAGGTGCTTCTGGAGGTCAGGTTCCTCTGAGAGAGCCCCCAGGAGGATGCCGCGCGAGACGTTCGCCGACACCGTCTCGCCACCCGCTTTCTCGTAGCGGGCGATCTCCTTGTCCAGCTTCATGATCTCCGTGACAATGTCCGCATCCTTGGGGAACACCGTACCTAGAATCTGCCTGAACTGTCCTACGATGTTGCCAGGCTCGTTGGGAGAGTACTCGTTCAAGAGCTTCTTCCAAGCCAGGGCGCCCTCTCCCTCTGGTGTATTGGAGAGGATGCTCTCGCCCGTGCTGTCCTCTGGCATCGCCAGCACCAACATAAAGTACAGCTGGCTGGAGAGAGGCTCGAAATCTGGATTATTCACACTGCCTACGTCATTCACCAGCATTGCCACATCAGGTTCATCTTCGATGGCCTGGAACATCCTTCTGAAACGAAAATCGTTGGCCACCAAGTAGGCCTTCCAGTGAAACTCAAAGGTCTTCCATGAAGAACGTTGGCCGTCAAACTGCTTGACCTTGCCTACTATCTTGCTGTCCAAGATACCTTCCATGCGTCGTGGCACTGCTGGGGGCACTGGTGCTGCTGCTTGCGCTGGTGCTGCTGGCTGGGCCGCGGCCATCCTCTGGAGCTCCTGCGACTGCCTCTGCAGTAAATCTCTCAGCTCTGCAATCTGCTGCGCTTGCAGCTGCACCTGCTGCTCCATGGCGGAAGCTGACCCGTGACTCCCTGGAGTCACTCAGCAGAAATGCCGTGGATCAGAACATGCTCCGCGCTACCATGCAAAGCAATCCTCCCCCCCCAAACTCTGATGATGGATGGGAGGGGACATATTTCTTGAGCCAAAATATGGCGACGGTGCAAGAACTCATTCTCTGTCTTCAGCCTGGCCCTGGGAATACCTGCTGGGGTACCCCTCTGGATTGTAACATATCCGAACATATATGGCCCTCAGTCACGCTGAGGGACACTGGTTGTTTCAATCGCATTCAGGGCCCTGGTCATAAGGTGATGTAAAAAATACAGTGAGGGGTACTGGTTGTTTCAATCGCATTCGGGGTCCTGGGCCACATTTGATGGATGTCATGTATGAGGGGCACCATGTATCTTTATACACACATAGACATAAATACATATATATACACACATATATATAGTAAAGGCAAACAAACATTCACATTGGGGGGCACGGATTGTTTCAATCACGTTGAGCGCCTTGGGCCGTATGTGATTAAGAACAATCGCGTTGAGGGGCGCTGATTGTTTCAATCAAATTCAGGGCCATGGCCCTGAGGCCTGGGAGAGGGGTGTGGCAAAAACAAAAAAACTACAGACCACCCAACCTGACAGTTTGTTCGCGTTGTTGTTCATCTTTCTTTTGCCCTCCACCCCCCCCAAAAAAAACTCGGGACCCTAGCCCTGGATGCGATTGAAACAATCAGCGCACTCCACTGCGATTGTTTGAATATTCGGCCCTCAATCACATTGGGGGGTACTGATTGCTTCAATCAAATCCAGGGCCCTGGGCCTAATGTGCGTAGAAACAAAACCGATCGACGTCAGTCGCGACCGATGCCAAGCGCGATCGCTCGACGCCAAGCACGAGATACCAATGCCAGCCCCCGACGAGCACGCCCGATCAATGCCGCGCAGCGCCAATCAATGCCAAGCACGACCAACCAAAACCAAGCAATGCCAGGCACGGGCCGCCAGTGGATCACCACTTGGGTGGCTGGCCCACCTATGGAATTTTCCTGGGGGCCTGGCCCGCGCACACGCACTCTCTCTCTCCCTCTCTCTCTCTCTCTCTCTCTCTCTCTCTCCCTCTCTCTCTCACACGCACGCACGCACGCACGCACGCACGCACGCACGCACGCACGCACGCACGCACACACACGCACACACACACACACACACACGCGCACACCAACACCACATCACCACCACCACCACCACCGCCACCACCACAACCACCACCACCACACACTCGCGCACGCACGCAAGCCCTGAGTGGAGGTTCTACAATTGGGCGTCCTTGGAGTGGACGGCAGAGGGCCGACCAGACAGCGGAGGGGCCAGCAGTGGGCCACCCCTGGGGTGGGCGGACACCGTCAGTGGACCACCCTTGGGTGGCTGGCTTGCCAATGGAGTTCCCATGGGGTGACTGGCCCACCAATGGACTTCCCCCCGCCCAGCACAAAAAACGCGCGCGGCGCTAAGGCGAGAATCATAGTTTGGAGAGAACGTGCGCGGCGCCACAGCGAGAGGCCGAAATTGAAGGGCCGGGCAATGCCAAGCACGACCAACCAATACCAAGCAATGCCAGGCACGGGCCACCAGTGGATCACCACTTGGGTGGCTGTCCCTCCAAGGGAATGTTCCTGGGGGCCTGGTCCACCTACGCGCGCTCTCTCTCTCTCTCTCTCTCTCTCTCTCTCTCTCTCGCTGTCTCTCTCTTTCTCTCTCTCTCTCGTTCTTTTTTTTTTGTCTCTCTCTCTCTCTCTCTCTCACGCGCGCGAACGCACGCGCACGCGCACGCACGCACACACACATACACACACACCAACACCGCATCACCACCACCACCACCACCGCCATCACCACCACCACCACCACCACCACCACCACCACCACCACCACACACCCACGCACGCACACAAGCCCTGAGTGGAGGGTCTACAATTGGGCGTCCTTGGAGTGGGCGGCAGTGGGCCAACCAGACAGTGGAGGGGCCAACAGTGGGCCACCCTTGGGGTGGACGGACACCGTCAGTGGACCACCCTTGGGCGGCTGGCTTTCCAATGGAGTTCCCCTGGGGCGACTAACCCACCAGCGGGAGCCGCGTGATTTCAATTTCGGCCTCTCGCTGTAGCGCCGCGCGCATTCTCACCAAAATCGGATTCTCGCCTTAGCGCCGCGAATGGTTTTTCGCTGGGTGGGGGGAAGTCCGCTGGTGGGCCAGTCACCCCGGGGGAGCTCCATTGGCACGCCAGCCACTCAGGGGTGGTCCACTGACGGTGTCCGCCCACCCCAAGGGTGGCCCACTGCTGGTCCCTCCACTGTCTGGTTGGCCCACTGCCGTCCACTCCAAGTGCGTGCGTGAGCGTGTGGTGGTGGTGGTGGCGGTTGTGGTGGTAATGGTGGTGATGGTGATGGTGGTGGTCGTGGTGATGTGGTGTGTGTGTGTGCGTGTGTACGTGAGAGAGAGGGAGAGTGAGTGTGTGTGCGTGCGTGCACCAGGCCCCCAGGAAAATTCCATTGGTGGGCCAGCCACCCAAATGGTGATCCACTGGTGGCCCGTGCCTGGCATTGCTTGGTATTGGTTGGTCGTGTTTGGCATTGCTTGGCCCTGCGCGGCATTGATCGGGCGTGGTCGTCGGGGACTGGCATTGGTATCGCGTGCTTGGCATTGGGTGGTCGCGCTTGGCATCGGACGTGATTGACGTTGGTCGGTCTTGCTCGGCATGGGGTGACCATGCGGTCAATTGCGTGGGATTGGTTGGTAGCGCGTAACATTGTTTGGTGAAGAGTAGTCGTGCTTGGCAACGCGTGGAATTTTGCATGGCACTACTTGGCGCTGGTGGTTCATGCTTTGTATTGCTTGGCAGCGATTGGTTGTGCTTGCGTTGATCGACATTGTTTGGTCATGCTTGGGATTGCTTGACATTGTTTGGCGTTGCTTGCCGTTGAGACACCCCCAAGGCTGACGACTGCGATCCCATGGGCCTTTGAAAAAGCCCTTACCTTCCCTTCGGCCTTCGGGTCGTGTTCAGGGTACTGCAATGGGGAACTCCGAGAATAGTATGTTGGTGTATACGTGCGAGCATGCATGGCCGTGTGTACACATATACATACATTGGCTTCAGACTTGCCACTGTTTACGGTGAGTGGTCGTGCTTCGCATCGCTGGGCATTGCTTGGTCATCCCTGACACTGCTTAGCGTTGATGGCTAATGTTTTCTAGTGGTTGGCAAGTGCTGGTCTTGCTTGAATTGCTTGGCATTGGTTGGCCATGCTTTGCATTGGTTGGTCGTGCTTGCTGTTGATACGCCTCAGAGCTGATGGCTTTGGCCTCCAGACCGCCGCCCCAGAATCCCCCCCGTTCTCGAAGGAATCACCTAAATGAACTTCATGCGAGGTGAAGTCTATGCATGCATCCAGTGTGGCGGCAACTCCGTGACAGGATCGACTAGTAAAGTTGCGGCCACGGCACCATGCCTGCATGGCTTCTTCCCACCACTCATGACCCAAGCCCGAATCGTGGAGCACCGCTCGGGCGCCCTGTACACCGGACTTGACTGCGCGTTCGGCCGTGCCGTCGGTTTGTGGTCGACGTGGTGTGCTGTTATCGCGTCGCCATCCTAATTGTCGGCATGTTTTCTGTAACTCCCCGGAACTGTCCGTGAAAATGCGCTTCACTTCATCATTCGGGGCATGGAATTCCAGAAATGATGCCTTGGTGGTTTCGGCGTCTTCGCGCTTTGCCGGGTATGCCAAATAGCACGCGTGGGTTTATCCTGCACAACCAGGGCGCATGCGTCACCATACTTGTCGGCGGCGTCGTCTGCTTAAAGGACAACGTGGTCAGCAGCCAGAGCCTCGCCGAATCTCTGAGGGACGAACGCCCCGTATTGAATGTCATCTGCAGCAGGGACTGTCGGTGGGCTGGGTCGGTGCCGGCGTCGGCATGGTGCGTTGTGCACCAGGATGCGCGCACAGATCTCGCAGTCGGGGTGTTTAGGACTGTGGGTAATGTAGTGCGACGGGTCGATCGGTGGACGTGGTCTGCCAGGTAGTGCAGTGCTGGTGTGAGTGCTGGCGCAACTGTACTCGATGTCGAACCGATCCGATCCATCGCCCATGCAGGTAAGTCCACCGGCGCCGTGGTGTGACGCACGAGTGTAAGTGCGCCCATCGGCGCAATCGCATCATCTTCACGGCGTTTACATGCGAGTCCAGCCGGATTGTCGTCATTCCGTTGCCGCGCACGTCGGCTGCGTCGGGGCGCAGGAGATGCGGAACGCAAGTAAGGATGCGGAATCTTCTGAAGGTTGCTGAAGTCGAGCTCTGGGATTCGGCTGTTGATCTTGACCAACGAGGGTCTTGTAGTAGGTAACCATGTTGTGCATCACAGATCTGTATGAAACCATCCTCTTGCACCAGTTGTCCCACAGAACGCACCGATGGGCAATCCGTCATTGCCAACGCCGAGCTCGATAGTCCAATGTGGGGTAGTGTTAGCTGGATGTGCTCGTTAACGATGCGGTCACCGCTGGCTGTCTCGAGGATGTGTCATCGTCCCTGTCGTGCTCGAGCGGTTTCGCGCGGTTGAAGGTCGGCCCTGTCTTGGATGCGACGGGCAGAGCCACTATCCAAGATTCATGTCCGTGACGACGCCGCCGTGGACCGTGGAGCCGTGGACAGGAGTAGAGACCGCTCACGAGTCACACATGTGCGATCACGTTGTCGGTCGCACCGCGTTGCTGCGGGGGGTCTGGCGCGACGACGAGTGGATGGTGATCGGCTATTAAGACGGGGTGTAGATCGGCTGCCAGTCCTATCACTTCTGGTGGGTGAGCGTCCACGGTGGCGGCCCCGATTGGAGCGCCGCGATGAGGAGCGGGGGCGCGGCGGGGAGCGGGGTGGCCAGTCGCGACCCCCTGGGCCGCGTGAGTCGGAACGCCCCCCGCGCCCGGGAGACGGCGAGCCTCGTCGCGACCAGCGCGCGCCCCCTGGACTGCGGGAGCGGCGCGGGCCTTTGTAAGGCGAAGACCTGTGGCACCCCGCGCGTCGCGGAGGGGGCGCCCTGTAGCGGCTGTCTCGGCTGGGGAACGGGGCTCCTATCAGGAGTCTTAGCGCCAGGGTCAATGTACGCATGGCGGCAGCTGGTTCCGTACTTGCACGTCAACTTCGGGCCCACATGGAAAGTGCATTTCGGAATGCGGGGGCATGGTTGGCGATCTTGGAGTGGGCAGGAGCGGCGCTTGGCGAAGGCGAAGCACAAGTTCTGCTTGGCCTTATCCTTCTGCGGTCGGCCAGAGGAGCGGCCAGTGGAAGGTCGTCTGTCGCGGGCGCCCCTGCCGTGGGTGGATGATCGTCATGGAGGTCGTGGTGTGGGGCGGCTGCTAGATCCAGCGTGTAGCATGTTGCACCGCTCACCATTCTTGCACCGTCCAGAATTAAACGCTGCACAAATTACAGACTCGCGTCGATTCGATTCGTTCTTGAGGTTGTGCTGATTGCGCTCAAGTCGGTGTAGCTCGAGGTTGGCGAGGACACGCTTGCGGAATAATTCGTATGTTTTGTTTGGTCGTCGTGCGCCATCTTGTTGTACGTCGTGCATATCCTGCTTCATCAGCTAGTGTCGGCGTATCTAAAACCGGAATAATGACTCGAATATGCGCGTGTCGGGTGGTTCGCGGCATTCCAACTACATAATGTCCCAATCCACGATAAACCGTCGGAGTCGTCATCCCGCATGCGCATCAGTTGTAGACGTTCAAAGTCACGTATGGTGTCGCCGACATCAATGACATTGTAGGATTGCGATATCGTCCAGTAGATTTGTCTACCCTTCAGCATACGACCAGCTTTATGTTCCTGAGCTGTGCGGTTCTTGATGCGGTATCGGAGCTCAGAATTGAAGACTGCAGCTAGTAAAACTGTGAGTTTGCAGTCGATGCTCTCGAAGTCGCCGCTGTCCTGGAGGTCCTCGTAGGTCGTGGTTGGTTGTTCTGCGACGCATAGGAATGCATAGGCCTTTGCGGGGCGTCCGGAAGCGCTACCAAAGTTTTTGCGAATCATATGATGCCACTCTTGTACTTGTGAAGTGCGTGGCAGTTGTGGCACGCGTGCGATGTCTGATTCCTTGGTTGGAATTGTAATTGGAAATGAGACGCGCGACAAAGCCTGCCTTGGAACCGGTCGGGTAGGTGAAGGGGGTCGCACAAGGGAAACGCGACGCGTCTGCGTGGAAGCCACTGCGGCGGCGGCGCCTGGCGAATTGCGTCGCGTAGGGCCTGTGCGGATGTCACCATCGGCATGCGTAGAGACTCGGTCCTGTCGATGGTCAGGGGCCGGGATTGGATGGGGGATCTGAGCGTTGCTCACGTGGGCTGTCAGCGTAGCTTCGTTGGTCGCGATGTCGTGCTGCATCTTGTGATCACTCTGTTGTATGCCACGTATATTGTCGTTAATGTCGTGGGTTCGCCGGGACCTGTCCAGCCGTTGCTCTAAGTCCTGGATTGGTCGGTGGTGTGCTTCGCGCTCGTGTTCCAAAAGGGTGAGTGGTTCCTCTGCCCGTGCCTTTTTCGGCGCCCCTGTCATGGGAGATCTGGGTGGGTCGTAGCTGCGCGTGGTCCGCCGCCATCTGTGCCTCGGCCATTCGGGCTTCGAGGGAGGCGAAATCGCAAACCGAAGTCGGGGTGCCCAGCTGCGCAGTCTGGGCCCGTACAACACGCAATTCAGCCAGTGCCGTACTTATTTCAAGTAACTGCTGCCCGACCGTGGAGACTCGGTTCTCAGGCTTTGGCGCCCGTCCCTCGGAAGCGTCAGAGCGTTGAGCGAGGGCCATCTCGGCGCCACGCAGCTTGCCGTCCAACTCAGACGCGAGCGTGGTCTGCGGAGGGTTTTGCGCGGCGGTGGTCATCTCGACCTGGGTGCGAAGTGCGTTAATACATGCAGATTTATATATACATATATATGTATATATACACATATATATACACACTCATACATGTTCACATACATACATACATACATACATACATACATACATATATATAGATATATACATCCTCGCGCAGCTGTTGATCCGTGGGCCCATGCACCTCTGCAGGCGGGATCTGTCGGGCCATCGGGAGCTCATCGTATAAGGCCATGATGGCGGGAACCCCGCCGTCTCTGACGCTCGCAAACTGGGCCCCCATCCGCAAGAGGTAGTCGTGGAGCGTCTGGGTTGTGCTGGAGTCGGAACCTCGGTGTGACTCCATCTGGTCAACTTGACACTAGGCCTGAGTGATGATCGATGAATTTTCAGCGATCCGAGCGTCGACCAGAACAAGAACTTGTTGAAACTCCTGTCTGAGGGCGGCCGTCTGCGCGGTCAGACCCGACACCTGTTGGGTCGCGTAAGTTTCAACCTGGTCTCGAAGCTCCGCCATGTCACTGGCAGTGGTAGAAGCATTCGACACTTTGTCGCGCGGAAGGGAGTCATGCCGGGGGCGTCTCTGGGAGGGGCTGCGGCTGGCGTTCCGAGTAGGAGAGCGAATGTGATGCCGATCCGCTGAGATGTCCGCCCAGTACAATTCTCTATGACACGCGCATGTTCGGACGCAGACACGTCAGTGGGTGACCTTAGCTCAGCGGCGGTGGCGCGCGGCAGCGTGGTCTAGAGACATAACCGCAGCGCCGCCACTGCGGGCGCTCCCACCGACGCAACGTGCATCAGCGAAGGTTGGAGGAGAGGAGGGAGGTGCGGCGAATCCAGTCGTGACTCCGAGGACAACTGCGGGTGCCCCCACCGGCACATGATGCGTTCTAACGGACGTATCAGGCGCCGCGGGAAGCGAATCCAGCCGCGGTTCCCAAGCCCTCGGCGCGCGAGCGCGCGCGGGAGGCGGCGGCAGCGGTGAGTCGGGTAGAAGTTCGCCAAGCGCAGCCGCAAGCGAGGCAGTGCTTCCTTCTCCTGAAAGGGGGGGAAGGGGCATCGCATATTCTATCGCCCTCTCCGCAGCGACGTCGCGCCCGCGCGCCGTCGAGGGCGCCGCGCGCCTAGTGGCGCGGCGCCGCGACGGGGGCAGCGCCGCGCGGCGGGGTCAACGATGGCGCGAGTCGCAACAGCAAAGAGCGTAACATAAAAGGCAGATAACCAGTGCGCATGGGGGTGCGATCGAGGGGTCGATCCTATGCGAGTGTCCGTAGGTAGAGGCAAAGGAGGAAGAGGTTAGCTACTCCTTTTTCCTGGGTGCTGCGCGGAGGGCAGCGCGGTGCGATGTTCATGCCGATGCCCGAGCCGATGCGTTAGCGGTACATGACGATTTAATTGAGATATGAGCGGACTTCACACGCAGCGTGGTCCTCGAAGGCGACTGGGCGACGTCCAGCCCGAGTGCCGAGAGCCCTAGCCGCCTGGCCAAAATGGGCGCAACCACAGAAGAGCTCGAGCACCACCCGGCGGCGCGCGAGGTCGCCCTGGCTGACGGCCTGGCCTCGCTCGGGCCCGGCTGCTCGCGGCGGCACCGGGCGCTTCCTCGCCCTCCCGGGGCCCGCCAGGGGCCCGACAAGGAGGGCCGCCGCCAGCCGTGCTGGCACCTGGGCTACAAGGCCGGCGCCGACGAAGCCTTTCTCGAGCAGCAGGCAGAAGTTCTGCGCGACGAGGTCACCCAACGCACACACGTCCCGACGCGCCCCCTCGAGCTCGCGCAGGAGGGCCGTCTCCTTCGCATGCCTCCTCGTCGAGGATGGGGCAGTCCAGCGGCCGCGGCGAAACACCTGCTCCTGCGCCCTCCTCTGCCAGACCCGCCTCTCGTCCGGGACGCCATCAGCACCGGCGCCAAGTACAGGTCGAGGTCGAACAGCGCCGACTCGTCGAAGGAGCCCGTCTTGCCCGGCTGGGAGCGGTCCGATGGGTGGAGCAGCAGGCCCCAGAACTGGTAGGCCGCTCCTGCCATCACCGACGACTGGACGATACAGTCGGTCGTAAGCCTCTGGGTCTCGGCAGGCCGCAGATAGCTTAGAATGCGATCGCCAACCGCGCCGACATCGGCGCATGCTGCCACGCTATCAACACACCTGCCAGGGCGAACATCACTGCCCTCGGGATCGGCAGGCGCGTGAGCGCTGGCGTCCTCCGCCGCCAGGCCTGCATAGCCCGCGAGGTCCTCGGCGCTTGCGTACTCACCTGCCGTGGAAGGCTGGGGGTGACTGTCTGCGACAAGATGTTGGCCGCCGCCCCTGCCAGGTACATCCGGGCGAAATAGACGGCCATCAGGGTGTCGAGTTGGCGCGCGCTGCTCCAGTCCGGCGGTGGGCGATGCAGTACTCCATGAAAGACTGCAAGATCTGGCCGTGGAAGGCTTCCGTCGACGGGCGCACAGCCAGCTGCTCCAGCGGCGTCAGCGAGCCCGAAATCGACCTACCCGCCGCCGCCCCCGCCGCCGCGCGCTGGGCCCGCGCCCGCGCGCGCGCCGACCTGGACGGCACGGCGCGGCGTGGCGTCGCAACTGCGGCCCCCGCCAGTAGCGCCAGCAGGAGGGCCGGGAGCACGCTGGCGGCGCAGGGCGCGGGCATCGCTGAGTTGGCGGCGCCCGCTGAACCAGCCCCGCTCGCCACGGCTGAAGGGGTCGGAAGGGTTCCTCTCTGAGGCGACCCGCCTCGCACATGGCCTCGAGCCCGTGGCCTAAGGATAGGGCGCTCATCTGGTCCTGGCACGACCTCGCGCGGGGGGGCCGAGCCCCCCCCTGCGCGCGTGCGAGTGCGAATTGAAGGTTATCGACTAGAGCGACGATGCGTCTACCATGCGCCTTGCCATGTCGAAGCTGATGCCGATGCGGCGCGACGAGAGCGCCCCCCCCCCTCCAGGTGCGAAATGTTAGCGCCTAGCGTTGCCGACTGGGCCGAGACGCTCTTCCACGCGGGCCCCCGAGTGATTTGGGCGGGCGCCTCGTCGAGCCCCCGCGCGCCCCCTGCGAACGCCTTGCGCGGGTCCACGCAGTAGCCCCCCGAGCCCTGCTGGCCCTCGTGGGCCCCCATGGAGCCATGGGGCGAGCCCCCGTAGAGGCCAGCAGAGCCCTTAGCCCGGGCGCCCCCAGCTGCCGCGCAGGATGGGGCGGTCGGAGCAGCGCCCGCAGGGCTAGGGCCGCCTGTTCTTGATGTCGCGACTTCCTGTAAAGGGCTAGCTAGCAGTACTGATGCCCGTCTTCTGGAGCGAGCGCGCGCGAGACTGGCGCCCACCGTCGACCTTGTAGCGCCACCGCTCCGACCCCCGGACTATGGGCGCACAGGCAGCAACAGGGGCACGGCGCCGCGACGCGCCGAGTCCGAAGGGTCGCCGGGTCGCCGACGGTCAGCGCGTCGCGCAAAACCGCCGACAGGTCGCAGGCCAAGATGGGCAGTCCGTGAAGGTGACCAGTTCCTCTCGGACGGACTGCCAGATCCGCCCTTGCCTCTCGCCGCGGGCCGAGACAGAGCCGCGGGGGCTGCGGGGCGCCGCCGGCATCTCGCGGCAAAGCGTGGGCGCCCAGGTGACGCGGGCCCAGCACTGCCCTCATCATATAACCCGAACGCCAACCTCGCCTTAAGAGACCCGACATCGCTGCGCAGAGCCTGCAAACGTTCCGGGGCTCGAGGCGAATGATCTCGCCGCCCTTCAGCGACATGCCCAAGAACTCGGCGTCCAGCGAGGCGGGCTCGATCTAATGGGCCGGCGGCCCTCGGGCCCTGAACTTCGAGACCAGGGAGCTCGCGGCGCGGTCGACCGCGGCCCTGTCGGCGCCGAAGGCCACGATGTGTCCACGTAGGCGCCGACGCCGATGGACGTGCCGTCGGCGACGACCGCTCCGGCCTGGCCGTCCAGAGCCGTCGTGGACCTCTCGCGCCCGTCATCAGCGAGCACGGCGCGGGCGGCCGACTGGCGCCGGCGCAGCGCCCGCGAGGTGCCCGCCGCGAGGGCCGCGACCTGCGGGCTGACCATGGCGGACGGGCCCGCGCCCAGGTCGACGAGGCCCGCCTCCTTAAGCACCCCTGCCCGGACCGAAGGCAGCCTGGCCGTCGCCCCCGCGCCGCCCAGGGGCCGCGCGCGGCAGAAGGCGCGCGCCAGGTCGCGCGAGGACAAATGCGCGCCAGCTTCTGGCGCCTCAGCGGCCCCAAAGGCCGCGGCGGAAGGCGGTCGAGAAGCCGGAGAGTCGGGGAAGGCGCAGCTTGCAGCGCGGATGTCAAAGGTGATCCTCGAGGCCCCCGACTTCTTCGGCGCGGAAAAGACGCCAGCGGTGCGGGGCCGACTAGCGTCAGCCGAACATGTTATCATCTGTCTGCGGTGCATCCGCACGAAAAACTGACCACGCGCGTGCTCGTCGCGAGTCAGGGCAGGATCACAGTAGGGCCCCTTGGGGCACTCAGATCTCGCCAGGTGCGCCGCAGGCTGCCAATCTCGTAGCATATGGCTCCGCCACCCTTCCAGCCAAGCCTTGTCCTGCGGATGCACCAAATCAGAAAGACAGAAAGGCGGGGGCCCGTCAGAAGGCCAAGCGACTCGGTCGCGCGCGCAGGGGGATGACGCGGCGGCGCCAGACCCATGCAGGTTGGCGCATGAGTGGGGCCCCCATCAGGGCTCAGTCCTGGGCCAGCCTCGAGTCGCCGCACTCGGCTGGTGGAGCGCCGAGCTCGTCGACGCTGTCCGAAGTATGCATGACGGCCCGGCGCTGCCCGTCGCGCGCTGCTGGCAAGGGCGAGGACACACAGCCATAAAGTGAATTCAATGCAGAAGTGGCAGCTCGAACTCGCTCGGCGCAATGCACTGCGAAGTTGCTGCGACGGGCCGATCGACGGCCAGCTGACCTCGCCCCTCGCGTAGATTCGGCTGGTTCGATCCGCAGCGGGAACAGATCGCGGTGCCGGGGGCATCGCGGCTGCCGAGGGCTGGCGGCGGCAGCCGCCAGAGGGTCCCAGGAAGGGGTTGGCCCATCTGCCCCCCCCCCCCCGGCTACTCTCAACCATGGGTCTCCTGGGCGGCAAGACCGCGCCCGCCGCTTCGGCCGCGGCCTCCGCGGCCGCCGCGGCCGCGACCACCGCGGCCGCCATCGTCAGTGGCATGGCCGGCTGCCAAGGCTCGCTCCTCCTTCGCTCTTTGCGTCGCTCCTTGGCTGGGGCCGTCTCGCGAATCTCTGTCGCGATGCAGCTCCATGGGCGCGAGGTTCGTCGCGCGCAGCTGATCGTAGCACACGCCGTACTCCAGCAGCAGGCAGCGCAGGTATGTGGCAACACGTGGATCCTCGGCTTCTAAGAAAGCCTCTGCCTTCCACTTGGCATGGCGACCGAGAGGCGCCCCGCCGCTGCGGCAGGTGAAGTTGAGCACCCATCAGAGAGTGAGGGGCCCCTTCAATGGCCAGTCGCCCCACGGCAGCTCGTGCAGCCTCACGACGCCCAAGCGGAAGTCGATGAACCTCGCCCCCCGCTGGTCGAGCAAAATGATATGCACCCTGGCGTCGTCGCCGGGCGCTCTTGCAATCACGGCCATGGCGCCCGCTAGGACGGCAGCCCCCGCAGGTGCGGCGGCGCCGCCCCCACCGTGCGCGCTGGCCGCGGCGGCGCCCGCGGCCCCCAATGCAGCGGCTGGGGATCCGACAGCAGGGGCCGGGGCCGCGGCTGGCACCAAGGCTCCACCGCCACCGACGGCAGCAGGCGGGGCTGCTGGGACCAGGGTCCGGGGCGGCGGCCCCACCGCCAATGGCGGCCGCTGGCCCAGCAAGACCTCCACCGGTAGCTGCAGGAGCCGCAGCCGGAACGCCGCCCACAGCAGGAGCGGCTCCGGCTGGAGGAACCAAGACGCGCCCCGCATTGTTGAGGGTGACGGCTGGGCCAGCGGCGAGACCGAGAGCAGCACGTGTCGACGCTGACACGGCGGCGACCTCCGCAGGAAGGGGCAACGCTCGAAATCGATACAGCTGATCGGCCCCTGTGGACGCAGCCTGGCCGCCCTGTGCCGCACCTGCTGGCACCGCATACTCGACCACGCCCACGCCGTTCATGCAAATGATCTCCACGTAGTCGTGCCCATCTGGGGTCCGGATCCCCGAGCCGAACGGCGCCGTCGGCTGAAAACAGAGAATCAGCCGCTCATGCCATATTCTGGCGCCGCCCACTCGATACATGATCAGCACGAAGTCGCCCTCGATCAGGCCGAGCACCGCCAGTGGGTGCCCAGCCGCGGCCGCAGCTGCGGCCGACATCTCACAGAGAGGCCGGCAGGCGGGCCCTCACCGCGGCCGCCTGAGCTCGCGCCAGGTCGTCGGCGTCGGCCGTGAGGCGGGAGGCCGTGCTCCTCGGCGGCGGGGACAACGCCCACGCCGATGCTGCGCCGATCCTGGCCCCGATGATCAGGGCGGGGAGGACCGCCGACAGAGGCCAGCTGCCTGCCGCCCCGGGGCAGTCGAGGCGCGTCGCCTCCTGCCCAGCCCTGCACACGAGGGTCGGGGCGCAGTGGCAGTCAGGGCACTGCTCGCGGGCTTCCCAGACGAGCGCGGCCTGAGACGCCCCCTGGAGCAGTTCTGTCGCCAGCCAGCCACCGAGGGACATCGGACTGCCCCACTTCTGCACATGAACCCACATGCCAACGGCATGAGGGTGCGGCACGCTCACGATGGGGCTCTGCTTCCCGTTGTTAAAACACAGCATATACTTGTGCCTTCCGCTGGCGACGTGACACCACAGACGCGAGTATTATTCACGAGGAGCGAGCGAATTTATTGCACGCTGCGTTGAAGATGCTAAACACATGCCACGGTTCCCATTCGTCCTGTCCCTCCCCCCTCGTTCCTCATCCTCCGCCTCCATTCCTACTCCTTCCGAGTAACTCATCCTCGTCTGACCACCAGGCGTGCCGGCAGGGCGAGGCTAGCGTGCTGCCTTACACTATCTCCACGTTTGTAACCTCGCAGTTATACCCTTCCAACAGCTACACCAATAAAGGAGGGTAGTTTACACCATGTGGCTCTCGCTTGAGGGACGCGCACATTCGTCTTCAACGAGTCTAACCGTAAGACGGATGAAGTGTGGGCGGTTTTCAAGCTGTGGCTCTGACCTTGGCGCCGCGCACATTCGTCTTAGGTTCGGGGAGGTGGTCTCAATAGTGCTGCTCCCAACGCAACGCCGATAATATTCGTTTTCGAAACCTCCCACAACTATGCAAATGGAGGGCAGCTCATTTACAGGAGGCTATCGCCAAAGCGCTACGAACACTCGTTTGAAAAGATCCCCCAGTTGCACCGATGCAAGGCAATACTCGTCAGAATAAAACTATCCTCTGGTACGTCCGGAACCCTTATACAACAGCTAAACGGAAGGATGACGGCTCCTTTTTTTCGGGGCCGTGGCTCGAGACAGACACGCCCTTAGACCTTCTGATCAGAAGCGTTTGGGAAACATGAGCACGGATTGAGGTCGGCTATGCTCCCAAACGGGGCTCTCGCTGGAGACGCGCTCGGTCTTTCTGATGATACCTCGTCGCCGCCATTATGGCTGCAAGCATGGATGACAGATCCTTCTCAACACGGGGCTCTCGCCTGAATTGCTGGACCATGGATCACTCGCCTTCCAAGGGGGCGCTTCCCGTAGCGAAACGGAAATACTGCAGGGTCTTATTAGGAGGGGACCTCGGACTGGTGGGCGTATTGCCGCCTCGTGGATGCATCTTGGGTGGGCGTAGTGTGGCAATCTGCCTCATTACTTCTCCTCCTCCTCCTCCTCATCCTCCTCCACATCTTTCTCTTTCATGGTCATCATGCGTACTCCCTGTCCCCGCTATCCCCCTTCCCGCGTTCTGCCTCCTCCCCCCTGACTCATCATCGCCATCCCTTTTGTTGCCAAACACATACACCAACGCAACACCCACCCACCCACACATCCACCCCCACCCCAAATCCCATCCCAACCCACCTAATCCGCCTCCTCCTCCTCCTCCGCCTCCTCCTCCGCCACCTCCTCCCACCTCCTCCGTCTCCTCCCTCCTTCCCCGTCTGCCCCCCTCCCTCGTCCCTCCTCATTCGCGCATGTCCACTCCTCCGTCACCGTACCCAAAAGGGCTGAAAGTTGCCGCCTCGTCGCCCGAGATGAAGCCCCATCCCTGCCGCGCGGGAAGAGCAGGCGAAGTGCTACAGAAAGACGAGGTAAGAGGGAAGAGGGAGAAGGGATGGTTGTCGAGTCGATTGGTTCAGCGCGTTGAAAGATTTTATGGGGGCCCTAAGGAGTGGTGCGGGGTGAGGGGGCCTCCCCCTCACCATGATAATGTCCATGACTACCAGCATATATGTCATCGTCGTCATCGGCAGCAGTTGAACTAACCACCTTCTCAGATGCATCGTCGTCACAAGCATCATCACCAGCATCACCAGAAACAACGTCACCATCAGCAGCATCAGCATCAGCAGTATCATTGTCACCATCAACATCAGCATCATCAACATCATCAGCATCATGACCAGCATCATCATCATCATCAGCATCATCAGCATAATCATCACCAGTGACACCATCTTCTGCAATAACATAATCATTATGATCAGCATCCGCATCAGACGCATCATCATCACCACCACTATCAAAACCATTACCAGCAACAGCGTCATCACTGCATCCTCTCGTCATCTCGCTCCTTCTCGTCCATTCCCCATCCTTGTCTACGTCCTCCTCGTAACCGTCGAAAGGGGAAAGAGGCAGAAGGGAAAAGCAGGAGGAAGAGATAGGGACGGACGCGTACCACTTCGGACGAGGATCGTCCAGGCCCCGAGGCTACAAGCGCCCCACAGACCTACCTCACAAGGCAGGAGGTGCCGCTTACGAACCAGGGGTGCTGGAATGACCTTCCCCTGGCGCAGCCTATGGTGGACCCCGGCGGGAAAACAATGCGGGTATGCGGTCATCCGGCCACTCAAGGGCCCGTTTGCGCATCCGTGGCAGTAGCGCCGCCTTTACACGCGGGTTGGTACACGCGATGCGGAGCATGGGAAAAATGAACGGCACCGCCTTGGGGTATCCCCCGCAGCGGCCCGGAGAGAACAGGCGATGGAAAAGGTGCCAAGTGTTGCGACGCTTTAGGATGAAAAGGGCTGTTAACACTGGTGTGCCGCACGCTGAGCGTCGATAAAGGCTTGGATGTTGCCGCGGAGGGACACCCCTCAGCGCCACTGCTGGCCGAAAGGCCTGTTGCATTCCGCTCCAGGCATTTGCGCTCGCTGAACCTGTCAAGCAGCTGGGATGACTGTTCCTAGATTTGGTGAAGTGAAGATGTCAGCTGATTGGCTCGCTGATGGAGCGCGTGAATGCTGGCAATGAGAGTGGTTTCGCGGCCCCCTTGGTGCTGACTGTTCGCCGCAGTCAGATAATGCGTGAGGGCTTGCCTACGGTCATACGCTGGGCTGTACCACTGGCGAGGTGCCCGTCATCCCTAGCCTCACGCCCACCACCGTCGGAGCTCTGGTGGGACTAATGGGGAGGCGGGTTGAGGATGTGCTTCAGGGTGACCTCCGGACTCTGACGCTCTAGGGCGGTCGTCGACTGACCGAGGGAGAGCGAGAGAGAGAGAGAGAGCATGGCTGCACACGTCGAGGTGGTCCTCGACTGCGCTGTCTTCGCCTAGAAAAGGGGCTGAGCGGAGGCAGATCGTTAGCTCCGTCGTCGTTAATCGAGGCCCCGAGCCCGAGAGGGTCGAGGTCCTCCCCTCCGTAGTCGTCCGGTGGTGGCGACCAGGGGTCGTCGAGTTCGTCGGAGTGGTGCTCCTCCTCTTCCGTTCCCCATCCTTCTCCGCGTCCTCCTTATAATCGCTCAAAGGGAAAGAGGTAGAAGGGGAAGGGAGGAGGAAGAGATAGGGAGAGAGGGCCAAGGGGAGTGAAGGGGAACGGAGGGGAGAGGGGCGGGGGGGAGTAGCAGCAGAGAATGGAGAAGGGAGCAGAGAGGATGGAGTGGAGAAGAGGCACTGGGGAAAAGAGAGAGAGAGGAAATATGAATAAGGAAGAAAAAGCCTTGAGATGACGGACGATAAGGATAGCTGAGGGTGGGCACTGGACACCTAGTAGTTCCCCCAATGCCCACGCCGCGCAAAATGCGGCCAAAACAATTAGCAAGCAGGACGGCACAACGGTGATTCGAAAAAATCGTTAACGCCCTCATGGAACCTAAATGCTTAAAAGACCAAAGCTCCAACCGATCCGAATCCGCGACCAATGCCCGATGCGATTACAACTTTGGGGCGGACTCTTCCGTGCTGCTGGCACGAGCAGGCGTCAGCATCCTTGTCCTTGTTGTAGTTCTTGATCCTGCTGGCTGGGGGGCATGCGGGGGCCGAAACTGGTCCACGGCGCGCGCACCATCCGATTCCCCCCCCCATACTCCTCCTGCTCCACAACCACCCCAATCCTCTCATCTTGCCACTGCCACATCCCACGACGACCCCCTCCTCCTCCGCATCCACCCTCCCCCTCCTCTGCGGAGGAGGATCTCGGCAGGTGTCCCTAGGAGCCCCCCCCCGAGGAGAGCACCGCTCCCCAGGGGAGGGACGGAGGGAGGAGGGAGAGGAGTGGAAGAAGGACCACACCTAAGCCGTTTCTCCCCAGTGAGGCCGCGGCCATGGAGACAGAAGTGCTCTGGACCCTGGTCCAAATCCAGGACCGACTTCGGACCCGCTCCGCGGAGCCGCGTCGCGCCAGATCCTTTGCTTTTCCGGCTCGTCGCACCAAATCCTCGATCTCCTCGGAGCGCTGGGCGCAGACTCAGGACTTGGGCTGAGAGATGCCCCTGGGTCCTGAGAGATCCAAGCCCAGAGTTCCGACGCCGTGATTTGTTCGATTGGGGTGTTTGGTGGCGGCATTTGAGCCGTCTCGGGCCCTGGGGCCATCAAGTGTTCGCCGTGCGACGCATTCAACACCATGGGGGAATCTGTTTCTGTGGTGATGATAATTCAACGCTCGTCCCGGAACCACTTTGACGGCATCAAGAGCGGATCAGGGACGAAAGCCAACCCGGGGAATTGATCGAAACATCTGGAGCCCGCGGATTGAAACTGACAAGCACTCACCGAGTGTCTAGGAAGTCGGCTCTCCCACACAGAAACGCTCAAGGAGCAGCTGGCCTAATGTCTTCTGGGGATCGCGGCAAGTCACACAAAAAGTCCGAGCCCAACTCTCAAGAGACTAAATCCGCCGATCCGGCGTGTGAGTTTCAAAGACCCTCAGATAAAGCCTGAGCCTTAATCCTTGAGCTTCAGCTCTGCTGGGGGGGTGGGTGCCAGGGACTCTGCCGGGGTAGGCGGGGTGGGGTCCGAGTCAATTTTGGTGGCAAAATCGGAGCTCCAGCTCACTCCGGGTCGGCCCCTCGCCCCGGAGAGCTCGGAGCTCGAACGCGGGCTCACAAAAGAACCCAGCGGCCGCCCAGACGGCCCAAGAGGGCCCTGAGTAGCCGAAACATCGTTCCAAGACGCTCAATATGTTCCTCAGACGGCTGAAAAGCCTCCAACGTACCCTCCCTATATCTCCTAAGAGGGCCCACAGACGGAAGATCTGTCCATTCCCGGAGGAAGATGTGCATTCTTTGCATTTTCGCTTCTTCGGCCTTCGCAGTGTCCAACACGGCTCAAGAGACCCCCCCCCAAAAGAGGCCCGGAGGCTCTCAAGAGGCCCCAGGTCGGCCCAAGAAGGGCCCAAGACGGCCCGGGAGGAGACCAAGCGGGCCCCAGGACGGGCCCAAGAAGCGCCTAAGAGGGCTCCATGACGGCCCCAGAAGGGCTCCATGACGGCCCAGGAAGCGCCCAGGAGGCACCAAAATGGCCCTAGGAGTCCCCAAGAAACCCCGAGAGGCTCCAAGTGGCCCTCAAGAGGCCCCCCAAAGGCGCCCAACAGCGCTCCCGAAGGCTAAAAAATTACCTCCTACACACCCCCAGGAGGCCTCCAGGATGCCTCTTGCATGCCCCCCGAGAAGCCCCAAAGGCCCCCAAGAGGCTCAACAATCACCTCCAAGACGCTCCCCCAGGAGGCCTCGAAGATGCGTCATAGAGGCTCCTCAAGAAGCCCACGCAATGCCTCCAAGCTGTTTCCAAACCACTTACGTTTGAACTAGCGCGCTGGGGCGAAAGCGTCCTTCTGACAGCGGGATCGTCCCGGATCGGCGGCACCGGCCGGAGGCCTCTACAATATAGTGAAAGACTGGGCGGATGCACTGGGGGGGTAACTGATCTGCTCTCCCGCACTTTTTCTGGTGGTCGCTTGGATCCCTATCTCTTGGCCCGATCCCTATGGCCTCCCGCCCCACTGGCCATGTCTGCCACACGTTGTCTTGTGTGTGTGTTAGCTCTCCATGGCTCGGCTCCCTCTGGGTCATTATGGCTTCCCGCCCTACTAGTCGTCTCCCGCACATTTTCCAATGCTCGTCTGCATCCCGATGGTATGGCTTCCTATGGATGCCTGTGGCTGTCCGCCCTATGTGCCGTGTCTCACGCCCTTTTTGTCGGTGGTCGCTTGGACTCTGATGGTGTGCCTTCCTATGAACCCCTTTATGCCGTCCCACCCCAGTGGCCCTGTGGGTTCCACGCGAATGGGGGTTCTACACAGACAGACACAAGAAGAGGGTGTTGCACGCAGTTACAGTTCCACACGCATTTGGCTTCACGCACATGGGGCTCCACACGCGCAGGGATCGTCGCACATGGGGTTGCACACACGTGTGGGTCCACACGTGTATTAGGAATGCCCTCGGTGGGCCCCTGGCACTTACATCATGTTACAATTAACGTACACAAGCTAAACACATACGGTTCCTCAATTTGACAAGAACGTGTTCTACCGCTACCGGAAAACCGAGGTGGGGTCACTGAAGGTTCCCAACCCGTCCCCCCCCCTCGAAAACCGGGGGTGGTCACTACCGGTTCGAACCCCTCCCCCCCCCCAATCCATCATGAAAAGGGCGGGGGGGTCACTACCGGTTCGAAAACCCCCCCACACTCGAAAACCGGCGGGGGTCACTACCGGTTCGAACCCCCCCCTCCTTCGAAAACCGGGGGGGGGGGGGGTCAGGGGGGGGGTCACTACCGGTTCGAACCCCTCCCCTCCCCCCCCCACTCGCCGCTGGCAGGCGATTCCCGCTCCTCGGGACAGTTGGACAATGGTGGGGATGCTGGGACAGTGGTGGGAACGGTGGTGGTGGGGACAGTGGTGCGGGGACAGTGGGACAGTTGTGCGGACAGTGGTGGGGACTGGTGGTGGGGACAATGGTGAAGGGACAGCGGGACAGTGGTGGGGACGGTAGTGGTGGGGACAGTGGTGAAGGCGGTGGTGAGGACAGTGGTGGGACAGTAGTACAGTGGGGAAAGCGGTGGGGACAGTGAGGACAGTGGGACAGTGATGGGGACAGCGGCGGGGACAGTGGGACAGTGGTGGGTACAATGGGGACTGTGGGACAATGGTGGGGACCGTGGGGAAAGTGGGGAGAGTGGGACCGTGGTGGGACAATGGTGAGGAGAGTGGGGACAGTGAGAGACTGGTGGGGGCACTGGTGGGGGCAGCGGTGACAATGGTGGGAATAGTGGGGACAGTGGGACAGTGGTGGGGACGGCAGTGGTGGGGACAGTGGGAATGTGGTGGAAACAGTGGGAAAGTGGAGGGTACAGTGGTGGTGGGGACAGTGGTGAGAGCGGTGGCGAGGATGGCGGTGGGATAATGGGACAGAGGTGCAGTGGGGACAGTGGTGGGGACAGTGGGGACAGTGGTGGGAACAGTGGGACAGCTCAGTGGGACAGCGGCGGGGACAGTGGGACGGTGGGGACAATGGTTGGGGCCGTGGAGAAAGTGGGGAGAGTGGAACCGTGGTGGGAACAGTGGTGGGAACAGTGGGGACAGTGGACAGTAGTGGGGGCACTGGTGGGGACAGTGGGGACGGTGGTGGGAACGGTGGGGACAGTGGTGGTGAGGACAGTGGCGCTGGGGACAAGTGCGGACGGTGGTAGGGACCCAGGAGTCGTTTGCTGGCGGTGAGCGTCGTGGGGGGGGGAAGGGATTCGAACCGGTAATGATCCCCCCTGGTTTTCGAGAGGGGGGGGGGTCGAACCGGTAGTGACCGCCCCCCCATGGTTTTCGAGGGTGGGGTGGGGGGGGGGTTCGAGCTGGTAGTGACCCCTCCCGGTTTTCGAAGGAGGGGGGGGAGGTTCGAACCGGTAGTGACCCCCCCCCGGGTTTTCTGGAACGGGGGGGGGAGGGGTTCGAACCGGTCGAACCGGTAGTAACCCCCCCCGGTTTTCTGGAGGGGGGGGGGTTCTCGAACCGGTAGTGACTCTCCTCCGGTTTTCTGGATGGGGGCGGGTTAGGGGAGGGGGAGATTTTTCTGGGGGGAAGGGGGGGATGGGGGGGGGAAGGTTCCAGCAGGGGGGGGGGGATTTTCGGAGGGGGGGGACCCCCGGGTTCTGGAGGAAGAGGGGGGGAATGGTCCACAGTAAAGCGGCGGTGGATCACGCTCTCTCTCATATTGCAAGCATACTGAAACCCATTGCAAGAAACTGACAAACAGCATGATCGAGAAACTGGCTGACGCATTCGTCACATGCGGCATTGCAGCAATGCGTTTCAACTGCCATGATTTGTGCTGATCCGAATTACATAGCACATCAAACTTTCTTGATTTGCTGAAGCCATGTTTGCTGTGCGCATGCACAACATCTATTTGGCAACCGCTTGAGTTGAGTTTATTTAACGTACTCGACATCGCTTTGTTTTGACATGACTTAAGCTGACTTGCGTTGCATCGCATTGTGCTGCTGCGCAGTGTTTCGCATCGCTGTGCATGACATTGAACTGCGTTGTACAAGTGTGCTCTAGATTGCTCTGCAGTATATGTATATGACAGTGTATTGCGTTGCATTTCATCGATTTGCGTTGCCTAGCACATGTGTTGCATCGCTTTGCGCTGCTTCTCAGGGAGGGTGTGCCCTCGAGAAGGGGAGGGGGGGCACCCCGAAGGAACCAGAAGGGCATCCAGAAGAACCATCCCAACCCTGGATAACTCATGGGGCCGGCCCTCTTGCACTACGCAAAAACGTGTGCGATATCATCCTGATCGATGGTCGACGCGCGCTCGGGCGCCAGCTCCCTCGAGCAGGTCTACTCCAAGACCTGCGAGAGCTGGCCGCTCGATGCCGCAGCTCTCGCCGAAAGACTGCAGGGCCCAGCTCGTGTCAAAGCTCCTTCACTCCAAGACGGACGGCGCTAACCATTCAACGACATACTCGCAGCATCAACCACAAGGCGCTAGGCCAGCATGGTGCAGATTCCACCGTGAAAAAGATGTATCCTTCCAAGGAAGATGGAGCCCTCGACGCCGTTCAAAGAGAAACTTCCTGGGCACGGCCCTCTCCCGCAATCACGGCCTGCTCGACCACACTCTCCTGCTGTCGCTCTCTTTTTTTTTTGTTGTTCTCTCTCTCTCTCTCTCTCCCGCGCGCGCGAGCCATTGCGGCCAGGCTCCCTCCTGTATCTGCTCTTGGCGCTCCTCCCCCCTGACCCCCCCCCCTCCCTCATCCGCCCGTATCTCCCCCCTCCTACCCTATCCCCTTTCCTCTTCCTCTCCCTCCACCTGCGCTCCCGCTCCTTCTCATCGACGTCCTCGTCATCGTCCTCCTCCTCCTCCTCCTCCTCCTCCTCATCATCATCATCATCATCATCATAATCATCAGCAGCAGCAACATCAGCACCATCAGCATCATCACCATCACCATCATCATCACAAACATCATCATCATCATCATCATCATCATCATCATCATCATCATCATCATCATCATTATCATCATCATCATCATCGTCGTCGTCGTCGTCATCGTCATCATCATCATCACAAACATCATCATCATCAGCATCATAATCGTCTTCATCATCAGTATCATCATCATTATAATCATCATCAACAGCAACAGCTTCATAATCGTCAACAGCAGCATCATCAACATTATCAGGATCACCTTTGCAGTCATCATCATCATCACCATCGTCATCACCATCCGCATCGTCAGCAACAACATCATCATCATCAACAGCAGCATCGTCCGCATCAGCACCACCTTCACCATCAGAAGCATCATCACACTCCTCATCGCACGAATAATAACAAGAGTACATAAGCAACATATTGATACGAAAAAGAAAGTACCAGCAACAATAACTCTAACGATTTTACGAAGCATCATCGTCATCAGCATTATCATTATCATCACCGTCATCACCATCATCACCATCATCATCATCACCATCATCAGCATCAACTTCATCGCCATCACCATGATCATCATCATCGAACGCAAGACATAATCATCATGAAAAGCATCGTCATCGCCATCACCATGTTCATTATCGTCAGCATCAGCATCATCAGCATCAGCATCCCCATCAATATCATCATCACCATCATCATCGTCGTCGGCATCATCAGCGGCATCAACATCATCATCAGAAACAACATCATCCGCATCAGCGTCATCCTAATTGTATCACAGTCAGCGCCATAACCAGTAGTATAAGCACCTTCGTCAGCATCATCATCACCATCATCATCACCACCATCAACTGTATCATCGTCAGCATCATCATCATCAGCACAGTCATCAGCATCATCCTGATGATAAGCAACATCGCCATCATCATAATAATCATCATCTTTAGCAGTATCATCGTCAGTAGCATCATCATCACCATCACTACCACTATCATAATCATATTCACCCTCGCCACCACCACCATCATCATCATCATCATCATCATCATCATCATCATCATCATCCGCATCAGCATTATCAGTATAACCACCATCATCATGCTCCTCTTACTGTACCACCTCCTCCGTCTCTTCCGCCGCTGACTTCTCATCGTGTTCGTCATCGTCGCTGCCTTCGTCCACCTCCTGCTGTCACGCAAATGATCTTGTATGAGCGCAAGTCATGAAAAGTCCAACTGTACAAACAATGCACTTAAAGCGGAGCCGATTGCACATGCGCGGGTTGGGACAACCCACGACGGTATGACTCCGCTGGTATCCCTGGCGACGACGGACCGTACAACCTGACACATAGGATAATGTGTACTGCGGTTGCCCTCCGACGTCGTGAGCATCAGCGCATGCTGAATGATGCCATCGGCTGGGCTCACTCGAACGTTGTCATACGCACACCGCTGGCCGTCATACCCGAGTGACCCGTTACCCGGTAGACGGCAGATCCCCAAGGCTCAAAACTTCTATACTTTGTAGCTCAATACATACACGACATAGCTCTTGGACCTGAATCCGGGCAGCTTCTCAGTGCGCATCCTGGGCCGATCCATCGCAAATGGATCGGGCATTCGACCGAGGATATCCCATTACATATCCCCATCATCCTACAGCTCTGCCCCTCTTTCCCCGAACTCCTCCTCAACATCCCCCTTTTCCACCTCGTCACCCTCGGACACTCTTTCTCCTCCTCTTTCCCCCCCTCCTCCACCACCTACTATTCCCGCTCATCCTGCGCAGCCAGTCTGGCAGAAGCGAGCGGCGCTGCAGCGAGGCCCCCGCGGCCGCACGCCGCCGCGCGGGGGGCGCGCAAAACGCCCTTTCCCCCGCAGATCTCCACTCATCCTTCAGTCCAGCACTTCTTCATCACTGTCCATTTGCTCCTCCTCCTCCCCCTCCTCCCCTTCCCTCCTCCCTCGTCCCTCCTCCCTAGCCAGGATCGAAGCCAACGGGGGGGAGGCAGCTCAACGCCGTTAGAAAAGACGGCAAGAGAGCCTCCGACTGTCTATTCCCAAGCCAAGCGCGTTCTTTCAGGGGCTAGCCAGCCGCAGCGCACAGCAGGAACTCAGCAATGGAAGCATTAGATATTGGATGTCACTAGGGACATCATAGTTCCCTCCTCCTCCTCCTCCTCCTCCTGCACCCTGGTTCCTGATGACGTGAGGAGTCACCGACAGCCGCCCTCCCCCCAAGGCCGGCCGGCCCTGAGGGGCTGGTTAAACTTAAAGCCTGGTGGCAGTTGCCACCGGCTGTGGGGAGAATATTATGCAAACGCAAGACGGCAACATGGAGGATGGAGGAAATAATGGTAGAGACAGACAATTATCAAATCAGAGCCCCAGGAGAAGGGATAAAAAGAGAGGGGATATGTGGCAGGCGACGTGGCAGCGTGCCCTGGGGGCGCCTGAAGGTCCCCCATCCGTAGAAGCGACCTGTTTTGTCAAAGGGGATGCGGCAGGGAGAAACTGATAGTTGGCAGGCGTTTTATCCGTTGGCTGGCAGCGGAAGGTCCTCCTTTTCCTCCTCCTCCTCCTCCTCCTCCTCCCACTCCTTTTTACGTCAGACAGCCGTTTCGGCTCGGGCTAGAACGGGTGAAGCTCGAGTTTGTGTCCACGTACTTCGGAACGGCACGTGAGTGCGAGCCCACTTTGTGCAACGACGAGTGCGGCGAGACCGCCATCCAAGTGCGCGGCAAGACCGCACTCATGGCAGCCAATGGCCACCAGCAGAAGCGCTTGCAGCAGGCGCAGCAGTGGCTAAGCAAGTGGTGCACCAACCCCAGGACGGGTGAGCGTTGGTGGAACCATCCAGACAAGAAGGAGTGCGGGTCCTGCGAGCAGTCCAAGGGCCTCGTCTTCTTCGGCCCGAGGGAGCAACCCGCAGGCAGCGCCCCTTCGGTCTCCGTCAAGAAGGTCGGCAACGAACGCAAGGCAGCAGCAGAGGCCGAGCGTTCTAAGGCCGCCCTCCAGGAAAATAATCGCGAGATCGCCAAGGTCAAGCAGCTGCTGGCCGCCAAGCGGGGGCAAAAACCCGATGCCATGAAACCGACGAGGGGGCCGAACCAGACGCCCAAGCAGCGCTGGCCGAGCTTGCATCGGCGATCCAGGCCATCGGGAACCCTCCGGACCCTGTGCTGGTTATGGCGAAGCAGGACATGCTCCAGCAGCAGGCCACGCTCCGAGCGAAGGTGCTGGCCGACAAACCCATAGGGACGAAGCTGCACCTCCTCACCAATCGGTCCTCCGCGCTCGAGAAGAAGCGGGAGCGCCAGCAAGCAGCCACCACCAAGCTCAAGGAGAAGCTGGCGGAGGTTCAGAAACATATCGTGGAGGCCGATGAAGCAGGGCAGCGACATCCAAGAAGCTCCTGGAGGTCGAGGCTGCGAGGGCCATGCCGGCCGCGCAGGCGCTTCAACCTGCGCAGGGAGTCCACTCGCTCCGAGCCGCGGTCCCGTGCATCGACATGGACGTCGTCGGCAAGCTCCTCGCTGGGGTTGGTGCCGACGACAACCTGGCCAAGAGCGTCTCCGCCAACTTCGAGGAGCTGCGCAGGCTGGAGCGCGCCGCCGCCGAGCGCGCCGCGGGCAGCGCTGCCGCCTCTGGCGAAACTGCCCCAGGCGGAGCGCCGCAGCCCCAGTTTGAAGGGGGCTGGAAGGCCCAGCCAACAGCTTCGCCTCAGGCGAAGCCAAGCTCCCGCTCTGTAATACCGTAGTAACGATAGTCCCAATATGAAAGGAGATGCCATCTCAAGAAATAGGAAAATCCTTTTGGTCTCGATAGCGATTGTGTGCCTCGCAGTGAGGCGCAGTCATATTTGGGCGGCCGGCCGCTTGAGCCGACGCGGCCGCGGGCGCACGCTCGCTTCCACTCCTTACGTCCCTCAGCTCGCTTTAGAGTCGGGGGGGGAGGGGGACGAAGCGCAAGCCCGTCGCCCCTATACAGCAGGCATAGCAGCTAACATACACAAGGACAGAAAAGGAAGCGGGCCTAAAGGAAGGTGGACCCGCTCGCAAGTTGCCTCGCATGTACGTGACGTACTCATCAGGCGGCGTCAAAACTTGATGTCTGGTCGGCCCGGTATGGAGTATGTCTCTCCAGGTCATGTTTGAAGGTCTGTATACCTCCCATGACTCGTAGGAGCATTTCTCTGTCGATGCTCCCCCTGGTGTGGCCATCCGCAGTCATATCGCGGGTGCCACACCACTGAATGCTATGCACGATTCCGCGCTCCATCATCTGTCGTCTCCAATCGATGTGTCCTGAAGGGCACGCGCAGTCGGCTGTTTCAAGTCTTTGCTTGCGAAGGACTTTAAAACAGACTCAGCATCGATGGTCCAAGTGACCTTGATGCTCAGGCCACCCAACTCCAGTATATATTTCATCTGAGTGGGCGTGAGCGGCCCTGCGTGGAGCTCGCGCAGAGTCACAATCGTGGGGCAACAGTCCTCCAAAGTATGGGCTGCTGCTAGCGTCTCTGCTGAATAGCTAGAGCGGACCTGCAAGCGGTGAGACTTGCAGTGCGCATCGATCAAGCGAACGACAGACTTACTGGATGACGTGCTTCCACGTCGTAGCAGGTTTGCCCCGCGAATACCATAGCCTTTGACGTCGTCATCGGCGTCTCCGCTCAGGCGTCGATATCCTAAGTCGCTATGCAGGTCAACCTCGCCCGTAGGAATCATCGCCTGGTAGACTATCTTCTTCGGGCAGGCCTACAACTTCCTGGTGGTCGCGTTCAGTCGTGGCACTGGAATGTTGGTCGGTTCTTGGACGCGCTGTAGAGATACAACATACACCATCAACCACACCTGGGTGATTAATGCATGTGCCAGCGCGCTCCTGAGGCTGACGAACATGTCTGCAACCATCTTGGTTGCCTGAGCGTCAGCGTCGGCGCCCGTCAATCCGGGATGTTGAATGGGACGGAGCTGTTTGATATATTCATATTGATCCAAAGTGGCATTGCCGTCCTCGTCCTTGGTGTATATCACAGCACAATTGGTATATGTGTGCTTGAGTTTACACTTACCAAAGGTATCCTCAACGCATGTGACATACTTGTCAATGGTGTCCTCAGTGCCGGCCATATTTCTGTCATCAACATGCTTGGCCGTGAGCAAGTGTTTGCTCGTGTCGAACTCCTCGTCGTATGACGTGGGTCGGAGACCGAATCCTCTGGTGGTCCTCCTGAGCTGAAGTGAGAAAGCCCGTGGTGCGTCTTTGGTGCCTGTGCCTGGTTTCAAGCGCTGTAGGCAGTGCTTTGACTCGTCATAGTGCTCGAATCCTGTGAGAGCTCGGAGCACTGTGGCCGATCCAAGCGGCAAAATAAAACACACCACGCGTTCCTTTTCACCCATAGCCGCAGCAAGTTCCTGATAGGTCAATCCTTTCAGGAAGGCCATGTTGATGTCAAGGGAAGCAGTGATCCATTGCTTCTCGCGCGCTGCCGTGCCAGCAAATAACCTCTGGCCTGACCGCCTCACTGTTCCCGAACATGTTTCTACGTCGAAAGCTTCAAGGTCCATGTGGCCTCGGAGAACCAAGCGTAGTCGGATGGTACGTTCCATCTCGCCCTTCTCGTTCTTCACGAGCTTCAATTTGTATACTTATCTCGAAGTCATGATGTTCGACGCCTTGGCTATATAGTGCATCTTAAAGGACTTGGTATCGAACCATGTCTTGAGTTCAGTGTAGAGGGCCTTCGATACTTTATCGGGATTCGCCTGGGTGTCAGTTTTAGCCAGGAGGTCGTCTTCCTTGACGACCACAGCTCGCGTTGCAGCGGCGGTTACGCATACTCGCAGAGTGGTCACCCGGCCGGCATCTAGTATCATATGTTCTTGCTCGGACAGGACTACCTTCGACATTTCCGTCGTAAAGCATACTTCGACATATCGACCATTTTCGTCTGAGTCCAGTCCGTAGTTGTCGTCTTCGACCATGGTGCACATTGGAACGTAGTACGTCTCCCCGGTATCGGAGTCGTGAGTGCGTCTCCACCTCGGCAGGTGTCCCCGCTGTTTATCAGCTACAGTGATCAGCACACTTGGATCTGGAACCATCGGTGTAGGTATGGCGAGAAGGTCCTCTGGCGGAGTTGCCTCCAACAGTTCCCTTTCCTCTTGTAGTTCTGCACACCGCATCACCATAACGTGTGATTGAAGATCAGCCTCTGATTCTTCGTAAATCGTAAAGAGCCGCCCATCGTCATGTTATGGTTCGGTTTCTGAGGCTTCTCTTGCGGTTCCTTCAGGTGTCGGTGTATCTGCTAATTCTTTAAATTCCGACATGTCCTGATCAAAACCTGCTTGAGGTCTGGTGGGCTTCAGGCACTGAACAATTCGCGAATGTGTTGATCCAGTTATACCGTGTATATTCAAAGCAGTACCTCCTGCTTCATAATAGTGAAATCCTGGATTCACATCGATGGCTTAGTGGGCCAATGTGCAGCTGTCGGCATAAGTGACAGGAGGCAGCTCATGGATATTCTGGGCTAGTCTGACTGAAAATACATTCTCAATGCGAAAGAAGTTGCTGATAAGGTACTGTAGAGCCATGTGCACCTTAGGAGATAAACGGCTCGCGGTCGTCATCTGAAGCGTCCCTTTCTTGGTCGGCACATAGCCAAAGGTCAAAGCAGGTCTCCCCGCTGATAAGCTGGCTACGAATGTTAACACTGTGCGTAGTGCAGTGCTGTCGGAGCCAATCTCTCGGGCTATTAGTGCTTCAGTGTATAATGAATGCCATGCATCGCCGTATTGTGCTTGAACTTCTCGGTTGCCCACTCGAATGTTGACCTGGCCCCTTTCGGGATCATTCTTTACAGCTGGCAACGGGCCATTCCAGCCTCCCCAGTCATCCTTCGTGGTCGTGGGGCGACGATAATCGACCAAGTCTCCTTCGTCGTAATAGTGCTGACCAGTGATAGTCGTTTTAGCGCGTAAGGCACGATTGGTCTTAGCTACTGCTGTGGCCTGTGTGAGAATTTCAATACATGCCCTGCGTATCGCCTGTTCACGAGAGTGGTCCGACGTTTAAGTCGGCTGCTCGTGGTCCAAGACAGGTAGGTCAGGGAGCATTGCTGGTTGCTGTCCAAATAGAGCGTTCTGTGGAGACACCTCGCTATAGAATGTGAATGCGTTGGCGGCGAACCGGGCTTCATGCAGTAGTCGGGTGAACACGAGACGTATATCTAACCTATTGGGTTCAGCCTCCATGGCGTGAAGTAAATGGCGTAGGATGCCATTGGGGGCCTCGATCGTTGTAGCGTGCTGTCCACGCGCACGTGTCCTCAGTTCAGTGCCTTTTGCCTTGCAGACTGCTTTCGCAGTGTCGTTGTTAAGGGCGCCCTCTCCACCAGAGTAGAGTACCTTTGCCGGTCCAAACTGCATCCAGCACTGATGATATGTATCCAGGATGCTGGTCATAGTCTTGTCTGGTACCTACCCAATAGCATACCGTATACAGCGTTCGATAAGATGGAAGATATTGTGTTTTGTTTGTAGAACATCATATCACATTCCACTTCCTCCTGAAATTTACCAGGTGATGCAGTAGAGGGCACAACAGTGTGCCCAGGCTTGTCCCAAGCTCTGCGTTCTCGGCATGTGTCGCAGACACCTTTAATTAGGTTAAGTCTGACACTGTCCAGACCTATCTTGCTTAAGCTGACTCTCGTCTTCGGCTCCTTCGCATGGAACCGGCGCAAGTGTAGCTTTCGCAACTCGCGTGTTATCACTCTGGGGTCAAAGCTTCGTAAGCTTTGTAGACTGATTCGTACATCGAACCATGACCAGTCTGGTAGTCGTGGTCGTGCAGCAGGGTTCCCCGCTGGTGGTGGTGGAAGTGCTTCTCCACCATGTTGTCGACCGCGTCTGACTCTAACCTGTGGTAATCGGAGATGGCCATCCGAACTACCAGCCCCGCTCGAGGCAGGTTGCCCTGCAGCGGGTTCAGCAGCATGTCTTCCTACAGTAATGTCGTGACTGCTTGCGCCCGCTGTAGGTCCAGCTCTGGAGCTGGGTCTCGGTGCTTTCAGCCGCGTAAGTGGTGATGCGGCTGGCGCCACGGGTGGTGGCGCTGCAAACTCAGCGGGATCTGGCGGCGCGGGCCCCGCTGCCGGCTCGGCGGGGACCGGCGGTATATGTCCATGATTGTCGGGCGACTTCCAAGGCTTGGCAAACTTGCATTTGCCAAGAATTAGTACGTGTCCAGGCTTGTTCTTCCAAAAGTTCTTCTTACAGCTCGGACATTCCTAGTGGTAGTCGTCCTGATCGCACCACCTGCAGTGCGAGAGGGAGTCCATGTTAACGTTATCCGCGCATGCAGGACACCCGAGCCCTCCCGATGGAGGTCTCGCAATCGAGCCGTCAGGTTGTCGAAGGAAACTCGGGTCATCCAAGTCACATCCCCTCACGTTAGTGACCAGCACGGTGGACGAATACCGGTAGCCATGGGAAGGATCACGAGTTACCTGGAAGAGATCGTGCGCGATCTTCACAGCCTCGACGAAGAGTAACTGCATATTTGAAGTATATGGTGCAGCCATGGACAGTTCCTTGTTACATACCGACGCGTGTTGATGATGGCCAGTACATCGCTTTCGTTCAAAAGGGGTGAATAAAAGGCGATGGTTGGCCATGATCTCGGTCGGCTTTCGTATCAGTACCCCATGGGAGTCACGTAGGCCAGTAGTGCATTGATCCATGTTCACCTTGTAAGTGCCCCTGCTTTTGGCCAACGGAGTCCATGGTGGTATCTGATCCACCCAAGTCCCCACTGGTTGTTCTCGTAAGTAGAACCGTCGCGCCCGCCCCCCCCCTCCCCCCCCCCGTTGCCAGCGCCCTCCCTGGCCCCAAACTACACCGCAACTATGCCCCGCCCATCCGCCCTACCCTCTCCATCGGAACGGGCGGCTGGCGAGGCAGCAGGCGGCCGGCCGCGCGCCGGCTTTCAGGGCCCAGGCCTGAGCGCTCGAGAAGACACCCGGGGGGGGCGGGGCAGGGCAGCAGGCGCGGGAGGGCGGAGGAGGAGGAAAAGGAGGAAGCAGGGGGGGGGGGAGAGGGAAGAGGCAGAACAGAGGAGGGCAGAAGGAAGGGGGGGAGGGAAAGAGCGTGGGAGGGGAAAAGGGAGATAGAGAGAGAGAGGAGGGGCTGGAGGGAGGATGATTCAATATGCGAAGTCGACTGTGCAAAAACACACTGAGCGATGACGCGCGGCGACGGAGGGGGGGGCTGGGGGGGGGGGCGCGAGGTCGGACCGTGCCTTCTCGAGCGCGTAGGCCTGGGCCAGGCGCATTAATCCACGATGCCCCTAGTGCACTGCAGATCCGCTGCCATTTGGGGCGCCCAAGCTAAGAACTGCTTCCTTTCCTGTCCTGTCTCGTTCCCCCTTCCAAGCCCCACTCGCGATCTGGATTCGCTCTTCCTTTCTCCATCCTGATCCCCTCCCCCCCCTCCTCTTCCTTTTTTTGTGCGTTGTGCGGATGCAAGAATCAGGGGCGACGCCAGTCCAAGAATTCCGGCCCATACGCACCCGTTCGCACAGTTTCTGCGGAACCAAGTAGATGCTCGATCCGACCGCGCAGCCTGCTCCACACTTGCTTATGAACCTCTGCCAGTCCTCAGGCTGGTAGCACCAAACCCACCTTGGGTTTAGTGGCGTATGTCTGGCGAGGTGGTAAAACATGTGGTGCTTATCCACTCGACCATACTTAGATTTCGCAGGTAACCGCGACACAGCTAGCTGACACAACGATTGGTAGGTAATGAGGAAACCATCTACAGCAGAGACAAGGCGCGCGCACTCAGGGTCAGTAAGGAACTGCTGCCCGTTGGACACCACATCGTAGAAACGAACCAGGTGTTTGAACATCAGCGTACGAGTACGCAAGCGCACCTCCTCACCAGCACGCGCCGCGCCCTGGTATTCCCTCGCAAGGACCAGGGACACGCGTGCTAAGCTTCTGGCCTCCGCAGCCTTAATGCTGTGCGAAAGGGTAGGGGAATCTGCGTGTGGAGAATCAGGATCTCGGACAATCATGGATAGCCTAAAATTAGAAAGCCGATGGGGCAAGTCGAGCTCACGGTATATCTCCTGAGCGCGAACCCACAGCCGTAACACTCGGTCAGCGATGCGACCCACCATCTCTTCACATATCAACTCGCAAAGAAGATTGGCAACGGCGAGCCCAGCAACCCCTATATCTACGGTGCACATCATTATCTATTGCCAGACACATAATCGTCACACCACAAATAGTGAAGATTGGATGGTCGGATACGTGGCCGCGTCCGTGCAAAGACCAGTGGTTCGGATTCCCGTCGGAAGTAGCGAAACCGGTCCAGGGGTGATCAGTCTCGTTCGCAGTGCACAACCAACAAAAGCGGTCGTCCCCTGGGCACGGTGTTCCCAAGGAGGAACAGTATTCAATGTCTCCCAGAATCGAATGGATGAATGCCCCATATGGAGTAACCCGATCACATAACAACTGGCCAGCGACAGCAGCCCTGTCCGAGTCTAGTGCCTCGCCGTTCCAGTCCGCCGACCCCCGCGCCCCTGGCCATGGGCACGGCGCCGCCAACCGAAGACGACGATGCCCGCGACGACGGGGGGGGCGAAACGACCGCCCCTCCGCAATCCAAAAACACTGCACCAGAACAACAACAGCACATTGATAATCAACTTCACATGTGTGGCAAATCAAATTGCAAAACATACATGACGCATGATCCCGCTCATTTCGCCCCCCCCCCTGGACCCGTGCCCCCTCCTCTCTTGCTGCCCTCGCCCCCATCAGCCATCCTGTCCGTCTGCCGATGTTTTCCATCTAGCGCTGCCCCCGTGCGCCCCGCGCGCCGCCCCGCGAGCCGCCGGGCAGCCAGGCCAGAGGGGCGAGGAGAGAGGCCGAGACGGATCACGGCGTGCTTGGGGGAGGGGGGCGAAATGAAAGGGGGGCGGGGGGGCGGGGGCGCGGGGGGGGGGGGGGCGAGGGCAGGGGCAAAAGGCGGGGACGGGGATAGAACGGATTTGGGAAACGGGAAGGGGCAGTAATGTCTCGGGGGGAGGGGCGGCCGAAGCCTATATGATCGAACAATCCCTTCGCGGATGGGGCAATGCCTATCTAATCGGCAGTCGGGGGTTTGCCTTGCGCTAAAGCGTTGAACGACCAGGCCAAGATGTCCCAGATTTCGCGCCAGGAACTGAACCCATGATGCGCCCGCTTGGCGCATATGCTGAGGGGGGAAGAAGCCGAGTGAAGGGTGGGCGCCTTCGTCTTCCCCACGGCGCCCAGACCAGTCATGTATACCGAGGTCAAGGAGTCCAGAGCCAGAAACTCCGCCCCATCCCCATGGACCCGAAGAGGGATCATGTAATTATCCCATGTGTTCTGATTCAAAGCCTACATAGGATGTCCATGCAACCGAAGGTCCGACCTGATAAATGTGTTTGTTTGTTCCATTTTTCCTCACAGGGCAGAGGCGGCGGGGCGGGGGGCCAGGGTGGCCAGGGGGCGAGGTCCAACGAATCCAAATACAGGCGCCCTGGCCCCCAAACCTTGAAACGAATCGCAACCGCACCCTCCGCTTTCTAACAAAGACCCCCCCTTTTAAAAAAAAACACATGCCTGGAAGCGCTCTGCCAAAAGATCGGCAACGTGTCAACCGCTAATATCACTTCGAACGCTTCGCGGTGATGGTGGAACAAGCTGGAGAACCACTCGTGCGGCAACAGAGCCGCCATCCGCGTTTCTTTGATGCTGGCATTCTTAATGTCCCAGGCGGGGATAGGAAACAAGCACGGCTTAGGTAAATGCGACGATCCGGACCTCACCGCGAGCTCGTGGTGGATGTTGCCTGGGTTCGACCCCCAGGTCCCGAGGGCAGCGAGCATTTGGATCTCATCGTGAACCAGGCCATCAAAATGTGCCGCATGCGCGTCTCTCTGCACTTCTGTTGCAGGTATCAACCCCCGCGGCCATGAGCTCAACAGTTTTGAACCGAGTTGGGAGAATCTGGCGGCCTGCGGGCGCAGCGAGGGCACCTCGGCCAGGCCCGCGGGGCCTTCATCGGGAAGGGGCAGACGCCTGGCGCTGTGTCTCTTAGGAGGCATACTGGCAGACTGAAGCAAGCCGCCTAGCGCGCTCTCGAGCCTGAGATGCAAGCACGCGAGATCGCGGGACAAACCAGCGGGGGCGATCGATCCGGGCGGTTGCGGACGAAGGTCGGGGCGGGGGG